>OZ007570.1:16811371-16908871 GCA_963931925.1 Onchidella celtica | reverse complement strand
AAAAAAACGGTGCCACAGAAATCTCATCACTACGTACGTCAGGATAGACTGAAGATTTGAAATCATCTCAATTCACATTCCGAACAAATTCGAATACCATATTCGATTTTTGCAGCCACAATTCATCTTCCTCAGTGGGTCACCGAAATTTTTCATTAGTGCATAAACTAAAAATATTAACAGTGTCCCAATGTTAACAAAAACCAACAAACAAACAAAAAGGCATAAATACATCTCAGGCAGCTTCGAAGTGATTATCTGTGCGTAAAACACGAAGGGGGTTCGCGATACCATTCAATATTGGTTAATCATTAACTTGGTGATTTTGAGGTAGAATTTATTTTCTTCCGTGGAGAAAGACTAGTCTAATTCATTTTTTAAAAAGTATTTCGAGCACAGTATGGTTTCGTTAACAAACTTTTGTTGCCATGACTACCAAGAGATCCAACCACGGTGTAAAGCTTTGAGAACCATGCATTTTCTTGCGTGTGGATAGGATTTCTGTATCAACAGATTGTTCTAAAACATTTGGACTATAAATAATAGTGATAATACTATTAAAATTCGTAGCATTTAATGTCTTATGTTGTTGATTCATTGTAGTAACTACACTGAATTCTTTCGAATATTTGCCTACCTATGGACAACGATTCCGATTCGCCCATGTCATCAGACAACTGGCGCGCCACGACATTGGGGCAGCTAATGGGATCATCCCAAAGTAGTCCGGACGTATTACTCCGCTGTCTCCTACCCTGTAATTGCCTATCTCCTGGCTCAGACTGACAAAGATAGACCTTTTCACGGCATTTTGTAACAAAATAGGCCAAACAGTGCTGGAGGGAGGTATCGGGAGCTAACTCGTGTCATTGTGTGGCATAGTGTAACTTGCATACTAAATAATATCATGTAAGTGTGAAGACTTCTGATGAAGAATAATACGTACTTGGAGAAATGCATGATTTAGTGTGGAAAAAAGTAAAAACTCACATAATGTGCGTTTCGATGTGACCAAAATTGACTGGGAAATTCCTGCTCAGCTGGCAGCAAAGAGGTGATCGAGAACAGTTAACATTCTTGTTTGCTGAGGCATCTCGGAGCTTGTCATAAAGAAAATTGGGGTACCTCCTAAAAAAAGCTGTCATTTCCTTACCAGTGGGCCGAGAATTTTCAACATTTCAGCTTGTTTTTATGAATGGGTTAGGCATACGGGCATAACATCAGGAATTATTACTTTTTAAGCCAGAATCGTGTCTGGACACATCACCTGGGTCCGTATTTTCCGTCGAAACAACTGTAAACAATACAAGTAATGGAAACAGCTAGTTAGAAGATATTCAGACGAAGTCAGACAGTGACTCGGGTCAAATTTAGCAACCAGAGTGCAAAACATTGTTTCTTACAGGGTTAACATTCGAGTTTAAACTATCCATTAATTCCTACTGCTCCAAAACCCAGACTAAAAAACACGAATACATGACCAGATATCTGCTTCATTAATGCTTTCATTGCCTTGCTTGTTGCTTGATTTCTGTACATTTTCATATTTTTCTCCCATTTTGTCTTCATTTTAGCACCTCTGTCTCTATCTATCTATCTATCTATCTATCTATCTATCTATCTATCTATCTATCTATCTATCTATCTATCTATCTATCTATCTATCTATCTATCTATCTATCTATCTATCTATCTATCTGTCTGTCTATCCATGTGGCTTATAGGCACTTTCTCCACTACATCTCTTTTAAGTAACCACAGCGGCCCCACTATTCCGTCTTTTCTAACCTCTATAATTCTACTCTACCCCCCCCCCCCTGCCCTCTCTTCCCATCCCCTAAATTCCCCTCCTACCTCTAGCCCCATCTCCATGCCAGGTGAATTTTTTTTTTCATTTCACTGCAAACAAGATCAAAACTGCGTTCTCTTCTTTGCATGGAAATTCCCACACATCCACCCCCACCCCACCCCGCACGTACGAGGAAGAAAAACAACAACCACCGTGCAAACAAATTATACACAACCACGTGCACTCTCTCAACAGCCCTGTATGACAGACTTGGCGAGGGACAACAACAACAACAATGAATCTCTGAGGTGAGCACAATGCGACAAGATGTCTCGATTTTGACGTGAGTGGTTCTCGTTTACTCTCTCTCTCTCTCTCTCTCTCTCGTGCCCTCCAGCCAGACGCTCGGAGGTTAGGCTGCTCTTTTTCACCACTTGGGGGCCATCCATAAAGTCTGTATGCTTGGAAGAGGGGAGGGGGTGGGGTTGGGTGGAATTTTTGTTCCCTAACGTATGAAATGCGCGTGGGGGGGGGGGGGTGGAGGAGGAGGTTGCACCCACAATATGAAAAGCGTATGAAATATTTGAGAGGGAGGTTTGTCCCCACCGTATAAAAAAACCTACGAGGGGGTGGAAGGGGGGTGGGGTGGGGTGGGGGTGGGGGTGGGGAGGTGTAAGGCCTACTTAGGCTTTTCAAATACGGTTATGATTTCAGACTTAATTTAGCTTTTTTTTTGTTGTTATTTTCACAAAAGTAGATGTAGAGCTATGTAACATTCAAATATAATGTCTATGTTTCTATTGAAACAGTCAAAATAAACAATAATCTATACAAAATGTCAGTTAACGTTTCAGCATATCAAGACACTGCCAAGGACAGTTATTAACATTTTAATGGCAGTCCACTCGTACTTGGGAGATTGAAACTATGGAAAGCGTACAATGAGATGGGGAAGGGGATTAAAAAAAATAATAAAAAAAAACAGCCAGAATCGAACCTACTCACTTTATGGACGACCCCTTTCAGAAAAAAATCCTTGAGTTACGGTGCAGAGCCATTGTGTGGCCAGAAGAGAAAAGGAAGAGAAGATTTTAGTGAAACAAATCAATAAACAACACAGCAACAATGAAGAGGGAGGGGTGGGATAAATCGAAGCCACTTTCAGGATTTTGAATCAGAACGAAATTCTCACTGCCATCGACCCCAAACTGTTCTGAAATGGAGACTTTCATGATATATTGAATTTTTAATTAATTTTTTTTTTTCATGGACACCATGAGTTAAATTTTGGCAGTTATTTATATTTCTTCACCGTCTCCAAGTACTTCAAGCTTGCCTAAGTAAATAAAAAAAATTCCATGCACTTCGACAATGCAGTGGATTTTTAATAAATGACTGATTTTCTTCAGCAAGTTTCAAAGGATGCTTATTAACAATTTTACTAAAGTAATCATAAGTCCTCCAAGAGAGAGAGAGAGAGAAAGCCAGACTGGCCGACTGGCTGACAGACAGACCAGATAGACAGACAGACGGAACGGACAGAGACAGGCAGAGAGGGGCAGAGACATGCTGACAGTTTTAGGCAGAGAGAGAGAGAGAGAGAGAGAGAGAAGGAGAGCGGGAGAGTTTGTGTTTGGAGAAAGCACGTCAATAGGATAACGACCACATCGTGCTAGGACAAAGCAATATAGACGATAAACAGAAAATAACAGAACGATAGGATAGAAGTGCACGTGGACATGGGAAAACCCGGCATTAGTCGGCAACATGACACTTTGAGTTCTGTAAATATAATAAAAGACAAGACATTTCTGATAAATTGAAGTCAGTGACCACCCTAAAACAAGATTTTGAGAAAACGGCATTTAATCCTATAAGTGGCAATAGCTAATTGACCAAGTAATATTGGAGTGATTGATGTTAGGAGACCGTAGTCTAATAACTAAGCAGTTATAGAGATCATAGTGAGTAGTGTTCACTGCTCACCTACAGTTTACCCTGTAACATGCCACGGTCCCCTAAACAACAGTCAAGTTGGAAGTTTGTGTAGGACCCATATTTTCACTTCAAAGCCCTTTTTCTCAAAATCAGCTCTGCCGACTTATGCCGGGTTTTCCCATGCACACTCGCTATTGTGCTCGGAAAAAGCAACACAATATCTAGCACAATTACAGGAAAGAAGAAGACTCTACCAGCAGCGCTAAGGAAACACCCGCAAAGAGAGAGAGAGAGAGAGAAAGAGAGAGAGAGAGAGAGAGAGAGAGAGAGAGAGAGAGAGAGAGAGAAATGGGGGAAAATAGACGGGGAAAAAAGTTTCCATCAGTCAGACTTCCCTAACCTTTCCGGCCACCTCACAGCAAAGTTAAACGCCAGTTGTTCTTACGTCTAAAATGATTAATCTACCACAAAGGGGCCAACACTAACTGCAGTGATTACCCCCGTCCTACCCTAGGGCTGAACACAGGGAACATAGATTGATGCTACAGGCCACAGAACTCTGCGAGAGGTCCCCATTCCTCATGGGCGTAAAATAGCCGTAATGACATCGTTTTCTGCATGTTTGATACCCCATAAGTGAGCCGCCTTCAACTTTGGCATTTGTGAAAATGGTAACGCCCTAAGGGTTGATCTTTGGACTTGTTTGAATGATCTTGTTTGCTGTCTTGGAGGGCTTTGACATTCATTCATTCATTCATTCATTCATTCATATCATGACTCATTCATTCTAAAATTTCATTCATTTATTTATTCATTCTTTTTGCCGCTCATTTATCTGTACCTTGAATATTTCACATTTACCTATTGGTATTTTACTTCAGACATTTATTTTATGGAACACCCATTCAGTCATTTCTTTATTCTCCCTCTCTCTCTCTCTCTCTCTCTCTCTCTCTCTCTCTCTCTCTCTCTCTCTCTCTCTCTCTCACAGTGTGTGTGTGTCCCTCTCTCTCACTCTCTTATACTTTCCCTGCCACGTAACTTGATCTTTCCCTGGCTGTGGCCACCAAATGCTGTCTGCACATGCCGTGCTTTAGTCATACTTTCACTCACTCGACCATACAGTTTCATGTGTTGGTTATACATGACTGTGCAACTTTTCACACATCGAAGTTCGAGACAATCTCTTTGCTTAGGCAGCTTTGCTCATCGCTGACGGGACTGCTATCTTTAGTTATTCGTGTAAGTTTCTGCATTGAATACATTTGGACTTGACACATTGGATGGTGATGGCAGTTTGGTAATGAAATTAATTGTATAGCAATTATCCTGTGTCCGTTATATAGACAGGGAAA
This sequence comes from Onchidella celtica, assembly GCA_963931925.1. Classification (NCBI taxonomy): domain Eukaryota; kingdom Metazoa; phylum Mollusca; class Gastropoda; order Systellommatophora; family Onchidiidae; genus Onchidella; species Onchidella celtica. The sequence goes on along the minus strand of OZ007570.1, from coordinate 16,903,789 downwards.
TAGATTCTGAGTTCACGACAGGATCGATGGATGATAAATATTTGCGCATATACACAAAAGGGTAGGTAGTTACAAATACAGACAGATTGACTGATAAACGGACGAACGCATTGACAGATAGACAGACGGAGGGACTCATAGACAAAAAGACAGAATGAGGGACGGATGCATATATATACAAACAGGCAGACAGACAGACAAACAGACCGAGAGACGGACAGACAAGGGGGGGGGGGTCGGGGGAGAGAGAAAATATAACATATAGGCAAAGAGATTATGTAACTGATCTGTAAATGCAAGGAACGTTGAAACGTAAGGATTACAATAATTTGAATGCATTATACAAAAAGTTTGTCGTATAGGTAGAATGCGCATATCCACCATCTTGTCTGTCCGGACCCACTTAAGGCGTCGCGAACCAATCGGCGGCGAGTTTTAAAAAAGTTCACTAATGTAAACAATGACACGTGTGTATACGCACATGGGAGACGTTCGGTCAATTCTTTCACTTCCTTTCTCTAGTTTACACGGATGGTAGGGAATCTGACCAGCTTGGATACATCCTTTCCACCCCTGTCACAACAGTCAACTGCAATGCAACCAGCAGGCATTTTAACCGCTTAGACACATCTCGAAGTTACGCTCATCAGCTGATCCACCGGCCATCTTGTTTGGCGGAAGTACAAAACAAAAACTCTGTGACGTCATGCGCATTCTGCCTATAATTGTGACAATTAATATCTTGTACACAATAATGTTTCCATCATGGGCGACACAAGCGGTGGGCTACAGTTACAACCACTGACGTTACCGGTTGTTGGCGTGCAATACCACATGCAGTGCTAGAAACATAACACATTATTTAGAATCAATTTGGTTTGAAAGTTTTCTTTATGGTAATAAAATGTAATATCTGTATCAACAGTTTCATTGTCATTTTTCTTCTTTTTTTTCTGTTTTTGTTTTTGCCTTAATTTGCTGAATATGTGGACATACAACCGCATTTCTAAAATTTCTATATAAGTATATAAAATGTGTTACTGGATTATGATTCTGTAAAATAATTTACCTCAGTATCTGTGGATGCGCACCTGTGTATTTTCTACAATGCAATGCTGTAATTGTACTGTTGTGTAATTTATATAAGAGCATCCAGTTGCAGTTTACGGCAATATCTGAAGCAACTTAAACCTGGTACCTGATAAGGAATAAATGAAATAATTCTTCTAGCACGAAATACAAAGTTTACGAATAAATACGAGTGGATCTGACCAAATCGGGTTAAAGGTGAAATATCAAATTCCTGGGAAAACCCATCCGAAGGGGGAACATTTTTATAAGGAAATTGAGATTGCTAATAAAATGAAAGATTAGCTATATTTCGACATGAACTTAAACTATTTTGCTTGAAATTGTCTGAGAAATATTTTATTTTTGATTTTTTAAAGAGGTGTTAAAATTGCATCTTTAGCCTGGTTTTGAGAGAATCTACCTACATATAATGATGTGAACTCTATTCTTAAAACCTTTAAGCTGATGATAGTGATCGACCAATTTTCTTCTCTTTACAAGTAACTGACCCAGATCAACTTTCGCTACAAATTTAAACTATGAAGAAGTAAAAATGCAAACAAATAAATAAACAAATTAACGTGGCAATAATGAATCAGTAAGAGAAAAGACAATAAAAGTAACGAAGCCACTCTGGCAGCCCCGGCTTTGAGCTCTTGAATAGGAGAAATCATCTATGAACAACCGTCTGTATGTAACAGGAAGTGGTTGAATCAGACACTACATCGGGCAAGCGCTTTTGTTATTCAGATACCGCCAGACCGCGTTCTGATTTAATTGTGGCAACCAATCCCGGACTAATAATGCATATTGGTCCAATTTCCCAACATCAGCGAGAGTTCGATTCAGCGTCTAAACTACAGTACCAGAAAAATGGGGATGTACCCTCCACTATTCATACAGCATGAATCTCTGAAATTCACAGACTAGTTAGCAATTCGGGAAGTCAGAATTTTATAGTACTCCGTTTTTTACAGTAAACTTTTTTGAAAGTCATATTTGATTTCATCTCTTAATAAAGATCTTCTCACTATTTCCCCCAAACCTATTCCTTCTACTTTTATATCTTGCCCCATGCAGCACATAAATGGAATTTTGCAGTGCTCCATTTTACAGTAATATGACATGTATTATGGCATTATGATATACCCTTTTGAGAGCCACATTACTTCGACATCTGTCTGTTTCCTTATGGCTTTTTTCCCCTCTCTTTTTCTGTCACCTCATCCAGCAAATACATAGAAGCACACGTATGCTGGGCACGGCATTTTTCTTTTTGGCAGCATAAAATTTCAAAGAATGAAATGGAAATGTGAAAGCGCTATTTTGCTTTAAAAAAAACGAATGATCCAAAATGTCCAAGAAATCGAAGGGCTTAGTTGTGTCTATTATCGTGATTAAATAACAAAATGCTAAAACTGTGAGACACTGAGAAAAATGTGGTACTTGTACATGCCATGACTTTGGAAGCTCCAGTTTTTCTAAGGTGCCTCGTTCTAATGATAACAGTCCTGGATGAATGTGCTTTGCACGGAACCCCAGTATACTCACCGATCTTGGTTTCAGGTCTTTATTTTAGGCGCTTGACTGCTCTTGGCATGTATACCCCACTCTTCTTGTTTTTATTTTTGTCAATGTTTTTGTGGGTTTTTGTTTGTTTGTTTGTTTGTTTGTTTGTTTTGCTCGGGCAGCGGCTTGTTCGGCCTGCTCTGCTCGATTTCCAACTGTCCAAGGTATCTTTGATGTGCTCAATGTGCACTCGAGCCCTTCGAGGTTTTGGTCCTAATCTGAGAAGACTAGGTGCTCGGTCCTACATGCCATAGGATCAGGGACAGGAATTTTCCCCTAAAATTCCAAAATGCCAGCACCGACGGGGAATCTAACCCGGTACCTTTGGCATGAGAGGCGAGCACCTAGCCTCTACGTCAACGTGTACTCATCGGTCTTTATATTTCTTTTTTCTTAAAAGAATCCAAGTTGGTTTGGCGTATGTAGAACTAACTCCTTCAATTGTACCAACGAAAATTTAATTTCAAGTGGCTGTACCCAAATTTTGCATCTCAGTTTTCCCGGTATATTGAAATGTTCAGTCGTTGATATGCCTGTCTATGCGTAGGATTTGCTTTGTTTCCGCTTCCAGTTTTCCTGGAATTCCCTCGGGCAACAATATTAAATGGCAAAGAATCTGTAATTCAATATGCATTTCTAATTTCCTGTCGCCAGCGAGAAATTATTCTTCCAGGGAAATAGTTAGGAAAAACCGCCTTTTGAAAAGAGGAGAAACGCTGTATCTTATTTTGACAGATCCTGGAATATGAAACGTTGACGGAGAATGGGGTTCTTTAGAACTAGATATAGATGTGATACCAACGTTCTCCACGAGAATGTATCATTCTTCCGGCGATTTGTGTGTGTGGATGGGTGGGGTGAGGGAAGGAGCGGGGATCGGTAAAAACAAACTCACAGCAACTTATTTCGGCAGATCTTGGAAAATGAGACGGTGGGAGGTTAGAGAAAGAGTCTTTTGAACCAGCTAATATGGCTTTTGAATTCGTAAACAAATATCTTGTCAAGAGAATAAAGGTATCGGAGATACATTTTCGAAGTAGGAGCACGATTTATAAAGTACTTCAGTTTATTACGCAATGAGCGCACGATGTCCTCCTTATGAATGTATAATACATGTATCAATGAAGACCTCCTTATATTTAAAGGTATTCACTGATATCCACAAACGAATAGTATTGACTCTAAACCAAACTCCAGGAAACCTGCCATCTCCCAACAACGACCTTTGATTTAAGGGTGCTCAGTGTGGATGACCAACTGAATAATTCATAGCAAGAGTCCTGCTGGAAGCTGAAGGACGCAGAGCTCAGCTCAGGTCAACCCTTATTTGAAACTTAATTAGCTTACACCCTCATAAAAATTGATTTTTCGGAGAATGACTGTTGAAACAATGTCATCAACCTCTGACCAACAAAACAAAAAGAAGAAACCAGCCTCAGACTCACGTACACTTTCTTATTACGTAGTCATCGTATACAGCTGAGCAAGAAAAGCTGATCTGGCAAATTTCATTGTCTGGCCCTCAACAGTTTATTACATTTTACATAGTCACTTATTGGCCAAGTGAAAAGAGAACTTTACCAGAGTTTCGAAAAGTCGCAAGTTTGAATCTCGCTTGCAACCGCGCTCAAACTAAAATAGTATTTTTTTGTGCGATGCACGTAAGGTACTCATGTGTCCCTAGTGAGGGCATAAACCTTTGTCTCTGACACGCCCATCGCCTCTTTGCTCCGAAAAAAGTCAAGACACCAAAAATGTCGCTCCCCTAACTGCTTGGCGGCACACACTCTGAAACGGTGGTGTAAAAATCTTGTGCCACGGATTTACTCTCGAGAACGATCAGATTGAAAGTTTAATGAATTAGACGTTTGATCTAAATCTTGAACAATTTGAAGGTAAATTAAGGGTTGTTGTTTGTTTTTTTTTTAAGTAAAGCAACCATACATCTCTAATAATGGATAGTTTCCTTCAGCTCCTACGAATCAAGAATAGTGCGTTACTTTGCAGTTACTACAGTGTTATTCATTGTGAGTCATGAATGTGGAACCATGTGGATGATGGTGGACAAATATATCGCAACGGATCATACAGAATGGAGGCATCCAGGTGTACTGAAAGAGAAAATCCTAGGTGGCTCTAAACTTTAAGAATCTGATTTATGGCTTGGCCTTACTGTGAAAGAAATGGATCGTTTTATATAATTTTATCAATAATGGAATCACAAAGAGGAGGCTGCTAACACACTGATAAAAGACATCGACAACTTTTGAGATTTAATGCGATATTGGTGATGTAAAAAAGAAAACATGCGGCATTTTACGGTTACCTTAAATGAACCAGTTTGTTCTGGAGCATGTTCTGGGATTTTTACACAGTGCTCAAGAAATGTGCAAGATCTACAGAATGACAAACGGAGACAGAACATCTCAAATTTGAATGCGTCAAAGATGAGAACTGGCCTGGCCAGGACTCCCACCCCCTTCCCCTTTCCCCTTGCCTCGGCTCTTTGTGACAACTGCACCATCTTTTGACTTCTTAGGAACGTTGTTCCACCTTTTTAACAACCAAACTCCGAATTATACTTGTTACGATGAAACAATATTTTGGCTTAACTCTGCATCAGAATGCATGATGATATTTGGCCAGCGTCACTCCAGTTTACTGTATGAAACAGTTCCTTATGGAGCATGTTATGAGATTTCTGTACAGTACGTAAGGATGTTGCAAGATCTGCATATTAACTTTACCCTATACCAGATCCTCTCACATTTACGTACGTCAAGGAGGAGAGTTGGCCTAGTGCCTGGACCTCCACCTTCTTCCTTTCCCTCTTGCTTCGGCCTTTCGTGACATTTCCTGCACCATGAAACGTTTTCACTCCTTAGGGAAGGATGATCTAGATCTACCGTTTTAATAACCAAAGTCCGAATTAGATTTTATCATGTAGCAACAATCTAGCTTAACTCTGCCTCAGAATTAACAAAAAAAGACCCAACTTCTCAGATTTACGTGCGTCAAGGAAGGGAGCTGGCCTGGTCTGGACGCCCCCCCCCCCCGCTCTCTTTCCCCTCTGCCTCGGTTCTCTGCGACACCTGCCTTACCTTTTCATCCTTAGCAACAAAGTTCTACCTTTTTAAAGACAACTATCCGAATTAGACTTCTTAAGATAAAGCAGTAATCTGGCTTATCTCTGCATCAGAATTAACAAAAGAAGACCCAATTTCTCACATTTACGTGCGTCAGTGAGGAGAGAGCTAGTCTGGCCTGGATCTCCAACCCCTTCCCCCTCACCCCCCCCCCTCCCCCGCCTTGGCTCTTCGTGACACCGACAGCCAAATGGCCCGTGTTTGGACAAGCTAAGAATATTATTGATGAGCGCGATCGAATTGCCTGGACGGGCGGATCGTTGTTTAATCCAATTTGTTGCCTTGTCTCCCGAGCAGCGGGGGTTTCATTAAGGGGCTGCACGGAGAAACGTTTGTCAACAGAACTGAGCCTGTGGCCCAGTCTTAAGATGGCTTACGAAAGCTGTAGATTGAGTAACGTGTGGAAGTGTGCAGAAAATCAAGATTCAAGGGCGATATCGGATTATTGGAGAGGGGGGAAGAGGGGAGGGAGGAGGGGACGAAAGTGGGGAGGGGATGGGAGGGCAAAGACACACACGTCCTTGCAGAGCTAGTAATAGGCCCAGGCCAGGTGGGAACTATAGGCAGCCACATCAAAGTGCTCATCAAGTATTTCTTGTAATAAGTGCTTAATAAATTTATGGATGGATCTAAATTTTAACGGTACGAATCTTCTTGTCCTGGAGGTCCTTGGTTCTTCCTACAAAGTCAGCATATTTTGCCAATGTCCCCTACCATATGTGCCTCTATCCGGGGGAGTAGAAACCCTCAGAACTGTCGCCAGCTGGCCCATCATACCAATACATTCATTCCGAGTTTATTTATTGCAGTAAATCCAGCTTTTGTTGTTGTTTATCACACTTGCTGTTGCTTCATGCAACATACAAAATTACAGCACAGAAATACTGATAAAACATTCCTTTCTGAAAGTCCACGTTTATTTAATTCTGGTTTTGGAGACAGACTTTAGCGTATAGCTTGAGCCTCAAGTAAACTTTTTAAAATTGGAGTTAGGTGGATAGACACACACAGTTGAACTGAAAAAAACCATACGTCCCTTTTGTCAATTTTCCTATACATGAAATGTAAACAGAAGTGCTGTATAAGATAAAGCAAAGATCAGATACTACGCCCAATGAGATGAGACACTTGCCTATACAATTTGTACACTGATCGGGGGCGGGGCCCATGACGCATTGCATGAAAAGAGTGCTTAATGATAAATTAATGATAAGGATTTATTACAGCGCCACTGTGACTTAAAGAAAAAAATAGCCAAAGTTTTGCTGCAGCGATTGAAATTATAATTACAGAATAAGTGATATCAATCAAGGCGTTCAGCTATAGCTGAACAGTGAACAAAATTCAGCATTTTGTTTATATTTGACTTTGTGAAATACGGCTTTGTTGATGAATTCCGCGCATCTGCCACTAGGTGGCGGTGCGAAATCCGTGCACGCTGAACGTGCTAGCTGTCTCATCTTATTGTATCTAGTATCGTTGGATGAAGGTCTAGTCAGAAGCTGCACAAAAAGCTACGAACAAACTGTCTTAGGACAAAGGCATGCAAATGCCACCCACCCACTGAGTTTACTTCCACCGATGCGTTCACAAACAACGGCTGAGTGCCATTGGAAACACCATAAGCACTGCACTGGCTGTTTTTTGGATACAACTTCACGTGCATGGATGCATAACTGATGGTTATCGCTTGCATCAGCTGGAGAAATACCTGTAGCACACCGTGTATCGAAACGTTAGTTTTACTTGTAGGGCTCTTAGGCATTCAAGTCTGTTTTGTGTCGGTTTTGATTCAGACTTAACTTTCCTTTGAATTATAATTTCCAATTATATTATTTGAATAATGATTATGAAATATACTTATGTAGATATCGAGTATATCCATTAAGTGGACCAAGGCCATTTACAATGAAACTAAGTGTCTCTGTCTCTCTCTCTCTCTCTCTTTCTTTCTTTCTTCTCTCTCTCTTTCTCTCTCTGCCTCTCTTTCTCTCTCTCTGCCTCCCTCGCTCTCTGCCTCTCTCTCTCTTTCTCTCTCTCTCTCTCTCTCCCTCCCTCTCTCTTTCTCTCTCTCCCTCTCTCTCTTTCTCTGCCTCTCTCTGTGTCTCTCTCTCACTCTCCCCCCTCTCTCTCTGCCTCTCTCTTATCTACTTACAAATAGACTTACATGCTGTTCAAAACAAACAAGACTTTATCAACTAGCGAGACAAAAGTGTTTCAGGCTCTCCAGTGTGCGAGGTCCCATTCAACGCCACAGTCCACACCTCAGGCTAAAAGCCAAGACAACACAGACTTGACCCAATGCTCTACTGGCTATAAGCAGCTGTTGTTCGGGGACCGTAGTATTTTACATAGTAAGCTTTAGCTAAATAGTGAACATAACTCTGTATTTTCTGTATACCGCTTTGTAATTAGTCTACGGTCCCTTAATAGTTCAAACCAAGATTTTGGGGAAAACCCAGCCAGTTGAATGTAGGTCAGCCATCAAAAATAGAGTGGTGAGTGGAGAAGGTGAGGCAAACCACTGGCCATGAGTAAAGCTCAGACCGCTCATATCAACTGACTAGTACGAAATGCAATGTTTGTCTCACTTAAGAGCAAGGTTAAGGTCACAGAATTTGGGGAATTTTTGGTAAAAAGTGGTAAAGCCTATTACAGTCCCAGAATAACGTACAGTCTGAGGCTATAATAATTATATTCCTATATCTACATGACTTCCACTATAGTCTTGATTAACCTTTCAAAAAGAGAAGTGATCAACCATTTGGCCAATGATGTATTTGATAATATTCTTGTTTTTCCCAATTGTATCCATTTTTATATTTGAGTCACTGCAAAATAAGAACAGCCCAAATCTCCCTGTGTTTGTACCCTGTTATGAACTGTCAATTAAATTGTGACCAATAATGGTATCTTAGAGGTTTAAAACACATCATTTCATAAAGATAAAGAATTTACTATTCCATTTTGGGCAATAAAAATGTGAAGATCGTTGTTTTTTTCACTTTAAATCAGTTTATTTTCTTTTCGAGGGTTTTTGTTGTCCGTGTGTGCACACTGTTATTTCGTGGATCTATTTAGATAATTACATGCTGTAAAAGTGCATGTGGCTGTTCCAACAGTCGCATCTTCACCAATAATAAAGAAATTAGGCTGAAAATCGGTATTGGCGTGGGCTAAGGCGCATTATGGTCGATATTAATGAGTTTGCGTCCGACTTTTTCGTGTGCACACTGACAAAAACAATGGCCATTGTTAAATCAAGGGCACTAATTCTAATAAACCGAAACAAAAGAAAGAAATGTGTACACATGACATATCACACAACTTTGATGTGACGAACAACTTTCCTTCATTGAGTAGTATTCAGCTTTGCACATTTAAATAGCTATATATGCAGTTTAAAAACAATACATTGGCAGGTAGATTTGGGCTGTTCTTATTTTGCAATGAGTCATTTCTATACTTCTTTGATCCCATTTGGGGAAATTAGCGTTAGTGTCATTGCAGCCCTAAAACAAGTCGTCGCCACAGTGCAGCGATAGTGAAGATTGGGCGTATCAGATCAATCCCAAACAGAATTCAAAACGTTCATAAAGGCAATTTTAAAACTCACCACATCAGTACAGAAACTGATAGATAAAGAATATTTTTAAAATAATGAATCAGAAAAGGCAGAGACATGGGATGCAATTTTGTTTGAAGGTGACAAAGTCGCGGAGTAAAACAAGCCTTAGAAACTACAGAAAAAGATCTGAACTAGGAAAGAAATGATGAGAAGGAACTGGATGAAAAAGAAAAAGAAAACTTAGTCTGAAAAAAGGGGTGTTGAGTGACAGGGACGAGCATGGAGGGAAAGAGAAGAAAAGAAAAGATGGTGATGTGGTGATGATAAAGGCGAAGAAGAATGAGGAAGTGTGAGAGAGAGAGAGAGAGAGAGAGAGATACGGGTAGGAGAGATAGCGAATGTCATGAATAAGAAAATCAGGAAGTGGAAGAGGATAAGACAGTTTGACCAGGGAAAGGAAAGGCATTGCTCGCTGATGAAGCTCGTTAGCAGTGGGGGAATTACATTACAGCTTAATCATCATTAGAATGGGAACTTGGTTTTTTTCCTCTGTTAAATTTCACAGGAAGCGAGAATAAGAGAGAGAGAGGAGAAAGGCAAAAGACTGAAAATGAGAGTAAAGGAGAGACAGAGAAAGTGGGAGGAAACTAGAGGGACAGATAGAGAAAGAAAGAGAGAGAGAAGACAGGCAGAAGATTGAGAGAAAAAGAGGGACATGGAGAGAAGAAGGAAAAAGAGAGGGCAAAAACAGACAGACAGAGAGTGACGAGAGAAAGCGCGAGAGAGAAAGAGAGAAGAACTGCAGAAGACAGAAGGTGAGAGAAAACTAGAGACAGAGAGAGAAGAAGGAACAAGAGAGGGGCAGAGACAGACAGTGAAGAGGAAATAGAAGCTAGAAAGAGAATTAAAGAGAGAAAAGAGGACAAATAAAAATGGAGAGAGGCAGAGAGGCAGAGAGGCAGAGAGGCAGAGAGGCAGAGAGGCAGAGAGGCAGAGAGGCCGTATCATCATTAGAGAAGCTTTTAGGCCACAGTTGACCGTGGCGTGATGACGACAGACATTGATCTGCTGGTGGGAAAGTGTGACGAAAGGGAAGGAAAATGTCAGCGGTTCGTGGATTATCTCTTGATTTAGCGGATTTAGTCAACCACAGAGAGTATAATGAGCACATGTGTGTCTGTGTATGTGCTGGTGTGTTTGCGCATTGGCTTATGTTTATGGCATGGCGTGGGGCGGGAAGATCTAAAAATTATTATATTTATAGTGTTTGATTTTGAATGTTTGCATATTGATGAACAATAATGACAGAGAAATAGAGAGAGGGGGGGGGGGATGGGTGGATGGATGGATGGATGGATGGATGGATGGATGGATGGATGGATGGATGGATGGAAGGGTGGATAGATAGACAGATGACGCCCATAATGGATGGATGGATGGAAGGATAGATAGACAGACAGGTGACGCCCTTTATGGATGGATAGGCAGATGGCGCTCGAGATGGACGGATGGATGGAGGGATGAAAGGAAGGTAGATAGATAGACAGATGACGCCCTGGATAGATATATAGATGGACGGTAGATAGACAGATATTTAAATGCCTGACAATATTTTCCAAGTTGACAGTTTTCGCATCCCATGTAGTTAACACTTGTGGGTCACACCAACTCAATTCCCCAGCCAGCTGAGAATCAAACAATTTGTCCCACTGATAAAACGATACAGTCAGCAATTAATGACAGTTCCCTTAATGAAATATGTTATTTCTACAGCTCAGGGTGAAACTAGCACACTTCCTCTTTTAGCCTATGCACACACACAGTGACACTTGTCACCGGACAAAAGTTTGGGCTCGTACAAGATGATTTTCATCGGTCCACTGGTTGGATGGTGACGTCACGACTTTCATCTTGAATGAGATCCAACAAGTTGGCTGATGGGCGAGGTCTCATTGAAACTAATTACCGTCACGTTAGCCATCCAACTAGCTAGCCGATCGAGTTTCCCGACAATTTGGACTGATTTTCAGCACATTGATGTACAGGGTGTCCATAAAGTCTGGGTACATGGTAAAAAACACATAATTCTTAAAACAAAACAGTTTTATTCAGTTGGGATGTTGATAAATAATATTTTCAACATGATTTCCACCATTTTCAATGCATAACTTGATGCGCTTTGCAAATTCAGGTGACCTCGATGGAACAGGTCTGCATTGCCGTCGATTTCAGCACATTGACCGGTAATGCGTTCTCTCAAGTGGTTTAAATCTGTAATCTTCATCGAGTACACTTGCTCTTTTAGCATACCTCAGAAAAAGAAGTCAGTGGGAGAAAGGTCTGGTGAACGAGGGAACCACTCCACATGACCTCTTCTTCCAATCCAGTGGGGAGGGAAAATAACATAAATAAATAAATAAATAAAATAGATAGTGAAAACCCCCCTGTACCCAGACTTTGTGGACACCCTGTATAATGGTAACATAATGGTAACATTTTTCGAGCATCTTGTGTAATGGTAACATAATGGTAACATTTTTCGAGCATCTTGTGTAATGGTAACATAATGGTAACATTCTTCGAGTATCTTGTGTAATGGTAACAGTTTTGGAGCATTTTGTATAATGGTAACATAATGGTAACATGAGATTAATAATTCAAATGTCGCTTTTACGAGATTATAGTAAATCATAAAAAAGACCATTAATATAATAAAGGCCATCTGCTTTCCGCCGGTATTACTCATTTTCGCCCATATGTTTACTTACTTTCGATAGTTCAGACGCATGTAAATATTTAATATACGCGCGCCTTTTCTCGATGCTTATCTCGCCTTGGTTCTTACGACCATATGCAAATCAAATAATGCTGAGGAGCACTTGCTTTGAACTGTATTGTTTACGCACACACCTATAGAGTGTACTCAATGGTGTCATAACAGATGTAAATAATGGATTTTGCTAGATTTGACGTCTTCACGCTATACCAAAGCCTTTGGGAGATGTGGAGCTTTCAGTGTGGTTGCAGTTGAAACAGAGTCTTATTTTTGAATAGTTTATGCATATTCATAATCATTCGAGCAATTCACACCCGGATTTTCACACTGAGTTGTCAGTGAAACTGTGAATCAGCCACACCAGGAAATGTATAATTTAGCCATTGATACGTGCATCTGACCAAATCGGGCTTAAGACCAAATTCCTGAGAAAACCCCTCCAACGGGGGAAATAAATGTTCCATGGTTTTATTGAGATTTGGTTATAATAAGAAAGATTAGCCATTTTTCTGCATTCATTTTGCTTGAGTGGTCTGAGAAATATTCGATTTTGTTTTTTTAAAGAGGCATAAAAAAAAAAAGTTCGCCTTTAGCCCGGTTTTGTCAGATTCACTCACATAAAGGAGAATGGTAGGTTCGGCTGTTTATTCATTTATATCGTTGCGTTTTCACTGTACGCTTGAGAATTTAATGGTTTAGTTCTATACCAAGCCTAAGTCCATCTAGACTAAACAAAACTGTATAGTTATGCATAGTCAAAACTGGGCAAAAAGAAAAGGTTGTATGTAGCGAGACCCTGCGTGAGAAATAAAACCCAAACAATACAAAGCAAACTAAAGAGAAGACAGAAAATACACAAAATTTTCGGCTTTCGCCTTTGTCAAGTGAAAAAAAATGGAACAATAAAAGACTTCAACAGGAAACGAACAGAAACGAAACTAAACAGTTTAGTTAGCTGCAAGTACGCAACCTTTTCTTTTTGCACAGTTTTGACTTTGCTTATAGCCCTGTGCGACCCCACAGTTTTTCTGTGGTTTTTATGATAGTTATGCATAATGATCGGCGAGTTGACTGTCTACTGTGCAAAGGACCATTAGCATCAGAGTGAGATACCCAAGTGAGAGTTGAGGTTTTCAGATTCGGTGAATGAAGGGCGCTTTTTTTTCCTCAATATCTAAGTTCCAACTTTTTGTGACCTTGGCACTGTTATAGTACCATATCGTCATGCATGCAGTTACCAACTTCTTCTTTCTCTACCCCATCACCTTGTACTGTCACATTTCAAGTGTCCACATCGCTACTTCTCGATTCGGTCTGTTTCTCTACTCAGCTTGACCATTCCCATAAAGTGTCCACAGAAATTCATTATTATTTATCATTCTGTGACACCAGATTCAGATAATTTTGAGGATGATCTTAAAAATTAACCAGAAAGAGCCAAACGTGTCCATAATGAAACAGTATTCGGGCACAGAAACTATTATGTTTCACTTTTAACGAAGAATATTACCTTCAAGGCCGTATCCGTCACTTCTTTCATGGCCTGGTTTCACCGCGCGTTTAATGATCGATCACCTGTATGAATAAACTGGAGTTACGATAGTTCAGTTACAAATCAAACAAAATGTTTTCTTCGCTTTTACAATAGTGGACGTAGAGGGTTATAATGGAGTGCTTTGATGCTACGTGTGCTCATGCTGAGCCCTTCATGGTCGAATTTGCAGCCAGGGTTAAAAACAAGTGACAGCGAGCTGTTTTTGAACCAGCGGACTTTTTTGGCTGGGTTCTCCGACCTGTCAGCTTCTGCTGCATCCAGGAGTCCTGTCCGTGGCCGTCCAGTCAATCAAACCAGCCATGGAAACGTGATGGGCCCTAATGCTTCTAATGTTGAGTGTATCGCTTCATTAGCCAGAACATTATGACATAAGCGTGTTCGCGTGAGGGTAAGAAATGGCCATTAAAAGTTCAGCATTCAGCTCTGGTTATGTCGTGCATAGGCCAGGCCTGGGCCAGAACTTAATAAAGTCACAGTGACCTTCCCCGGGCCTCAACTGTTTGAAAATGTTTGCGAAATGTTTTGACAGAAAATAAACTGGAAAGTGGATCACTTGTGTAAAAAAAAAAAAACTTGAAATATCGAGATGGCAAGTTGAGAATGCATCAGTAGGACAGTAAATCCTATAATGAACGTTGAGCAAGCCCGATCATTGACTCACACCCAGCAAAGAAGGTAAATGGTGATTATGGAAAGTGTATGAAAGTCAGTGGTGCAGTGCACTCCAGTCCAAGTATGGAAATATTACAAAACTTCTTTTCTTATAAAGCATGCGATTTTAGTTCTTGTTTGCTCTATTTACATTTTCTGAAGAAAAAAAAAACTGGAGATCGTTTAGTATGTAGAAGAAGTTTTAACAAATACACATTAACATTTGTTTAAAATGCGTTGTGGCACTTATCAACCTGTTTGACAGTTCCGATTTATTCTAACTCCTTATCATACACCATAGCGCCTGGCGTGGAATTTCTCAGTTGTGAAAAAAGTGAAGTTAGAGCAAGCAAGAACTAGGATCGCGGATAGTGAATTACGGGAATTGTATGACAGTCAAATGTGAAATGCACTGAATTCCACGAACGAAAGTGTTATAAAACTTCTCTTTGTACAAAGCAGGGGACCCAAGATGGCTTTCTGAGGAATCCACAGTGAAATATATAGTTTGAAGCTGCCGTGTTTGAGTTTGTGTTTTCTGGAGTGACGGCTCCATAATGGCCGCATTACGCCCCACTCTGTTCATTGACGATAGGCATACTCGCCTAAATGTGAACGTGTATCGCTTTCTATTACGGAATCTGGCTGTTATACTGAAGAATATATGAACATGGAAATGGTTATAGCGTCTCAATAGAGAAAGAGGCGAAGTTGGACAATGGTACATGTACTTGAGAAGAGATACCTACTGCCAACAGGGCAGTACTTGTGGAATGCTCACTTGAATAATAAATATTATTACCATGGGCCGGAAAGTTCAAATTAGAGAAGCTAAAGCCTCGGGGCCCCTGTTCCTGGAGGGGCCCGGAAGAAACTTTTTATAATGAGTGAATTTTGGATGTTGCCTTATTGTTGCTGGTTGCGAATGGGTCCCATAACAGTTCAAGCTTCAAGGTCTCAAAAATGGAGGTCTGTCATTGCCCTGTCCAAATGTGGCTTCCGGCAGTCAAATCCTGCCTGCCAGATTGTGGTCTGGAATCCACCACATTCACTTTGAAAACAGACGTAGCCCACTTAAGCATAGAAGAAATTTAGGGTGAAGATGGTCAATCTGAAGATGCGTTGTTGTTGGGGTTTTTTTCGGATTCAAATGACATGGAAGGTGTTACCGCCAAATCAGAGACAAGTTAATTTCTTGCAATTGAAATCAAGATAAAGAATGATTACAATGTCCGTGAAGGTATCAGAATACGCCATGCAAGTGAACTAACACATTTTTATGCGCTGTGCAGGGCCCCCATGGGTCGCACCAGATTGCGCACCAGCCTTGAGAAATCATGCGTCTTGCAAATGCTGGGCCCATAGGGAGAGCGCATCCACATACTGTATTGGCTCACCAAACTCCATATAGCACAACCAATCTTTCTGTGAGCGAACAGACTTGCGGGCACGCTGAAACATTAGCGCAGCATGCGCCAAAACACAGCATGCTCTAATTAGGAAATGGAAAATCAGATGCTAAAAAGAAAAGACAGGAGGCAAAAAATGTATCTCGGGGAAAAGTGAGCTTATAAAAATGTTGACAAGACACGTGCATGACCAGGCTCGGATGAATAATAAATGATCAGGCATGTTTTTGAAGTCCGATATTTTAGCCTAACTTTCTCTCTTCTAAGCAAATCCTAACTCACCAACCGTGAGCAGCGCGCTGGCAGGCTTTGGCTAGGACAGTGGCTCTCAATCCTTTGAAACCTGTTTCCTGGGACAGTGGTTCTCAACTTTTCAAAACTGTTTTCCCCGTGATATATGGGGCAGTGGTTCTTAATCTTTTAAAAGTGTTTTCAACATGATATTTAGGACAATGGTTCTTAACCTTTTAAAACCTGTTTCCCCCATGTTATTTATCTTTGATTATCTAAGTAAAGTCTTGGAAATGTAAATTACAGATATACTAGAGGTTTAAATAAACCTGGTTTATCATGGAATGGGATCAATCTTTGGCAAAATATCTGAGCTTTCCGAGGCTTGACAAACAAAATATTTTACATTCAAAATAGTCCAATCGAGAAAAGCGAGTTTGAGATTTGTAATTTTAATAGAAACTCAAATAACTACCATAATGGGCATTTGCGAGCAAATGAGTAAAATTGGACATAACACATTCTGGTTGATAGCCCTCGATATGTGCAATAATTGGATCGTATAGAACTTAGAACTTTTGATATAGGCATGGAAGACATCGTTCCTAGATATTTTAACACTGTGACACTGACTACTGCAGTTGTTATTCGTTGCGTTTATTTCCATGCTGATGTAATGTTGTTATGTTATGCTAGTATTGGGTATTATGAAGAGAAAAAGTCGGATATCTATTTGTTCGTTTATACTTTGTATCGGCAATGCTAAGAATCACCTATTTAATTGCTCACACTCATACTCTCACTTAAAATCTGTCTGTTTGTCCATTTGTCTGTCCGTCCGTACGGGTGTCTGTCTGTCTGTCTGTTTTACCCGTCCGTCCGTTCATTTATCTGCTTGTCTGTCTGTCCGTCACTTTGTCCTTCCATCCGTCAGTCTGTCTGTCCGTCCATCCCCCCACCCTATCTCCTTCCGTCCTTCCGTCTGTCCATCTGTCTGTCTGTCTGCCAAGCCATCTGTCTCGCTTATTAGGTATGTGCGTGCGTGTGTGCATGTCCCCTTTGCCACCCCGAGCAGTAATCGACGTGCTTTTCACCAATCAGTCCTGTATGATTATTCCACATTTCCTGTACCTGGACTGGTGAAGGTGGAAATACGCTCCAGTTACCTGGACGCTTCTCTTTCCTGTAAGTTGTCCTCAGAGCTGGCCGATAACAAAGATAGTGTGACGTATATTAACAAACATCAACGATAAGCTAGAGTATGTAAGCCAAAGCTGCAGGGGTAGTCTTAACAAACTCATTGGGGAGTGAGTAAGTTCTATTTTTGTCGTACAAAGTAAATTGACAAGATTTTCTGCCTGTGTGTCTATCTGTCTGTCCGTCTGTCTGTCTGGCTTTCCGTCTGTCTGTCTGTTTCTCTCTCTCTCTCTCTTTCTCTCTCTCTCCCGTTTCCTTCTTCCCTCTCTGTCTCTCCTTCAGTCGTTTGCCTCTCTCTCTCTCTTTCTCTCCCTCTCTCTCTCTCTCTCTCTCTCTCTCTCTCTCTCTCTCTCTCTCTCTCTCTCTCCCTCTCTCTCTCTGCATGTTTTGGGAGTTTACAGCTCATTTCAGCATAACAAGGGTCTATCTCAGCCTGTGCTTGTCCCCTACCCCCAGCCCGACCCCTTACGGTCACCATCAAAAGTGCCTTAAAAACACCACGAGAAGTTCGTTAGATTTAGCAATTGCCAGAAGCGAGATTCGATCGTCAGATTTTCGGTCATGTCCTCGAAATCATTGGGTTACTGAACCGACTCGAGCTTCGTATAGAAGTTTTACAGTGGAACGTCGCGAAGTTGTCGGAAATAAGGGCTGAAAAAAAATATCGATTTCGTGTTAAAGTATACAGACTGATAAGTCACTTTAACTTTGTACTATTTCAACCCATTACACAAAAAAAACTTTAAAAGTATTGTTAGAAATGGACCTAGCGGTATTCTCCTTGCAAAAGTCACTTATGTGACAAAGAAATCGACACAGAAATGACAAGGTTCGATCTCCGCTTTTTCGTTCAACTGAGTTACACATACACACTCTTCTACAGACCTTCATTGTATGTCAAAGTATCAAGCGGATTTGGTGTGTAATTTTGTAAGTAACACTAAAGAGAAAAAAAAGTCGTATCGTCAAAAGCTAAGAGCACATCAAACTTCAATCATCAGTTTCTCAAAAGTCGATGGAAGGGAGTTACAACCTTGTCATTGTAACGGGACGGAATGATCATGATTCATCATTCCTGATATTTCATCCACCACCCTCCACCCCCACCCCCACCCCCACACACACACACACTACACACACAACAATGCCTCCTACAACCTTCCCCCACCCCCCCCCCCAACTCTGATTGCAAACCAGGCCCACGTAAACCTTGCCTCATCCTAACATTGCCATGAACTAAAAGTCCTTGCGTGAGCACTCCGCAGCGCAGGCAGGCAGGCAGGCAGGCAAGCAGCAGCTGTCACCAGCCTCAAGTGTGAGCAGGGACAATGGTAGCCCTAGTCAATGACTCTCTTTCACGTCAATTGATCAACGGCCGCCCTCCGCCCTATGTTTTCATTACTTTCCCTATTGCAAAACACAGCCAGGGGCTTTTTGGCTTAAAACCCGGTTGAACTACAGGTCTTGACTGGGCCATTTAAAGATGTACCGCTGTAATAATGTTAAATCTGCTGTGCTTAGGGGGGTTTTGTATTTTTATGGGACGCTTCATGCGTTGCACAGTGAGATATCTTTTACACTCGGAGGTCTGACGATCCCCAGATACTTACTCTTTTCATCTGTTGTTAGGGGCGCGTAGCCTAATTACAAAGCCAAATAGAGAAAACACTAGGTTGTATTCAATGTTCAGCAATGGCTTATAATGTAAAATATCACGCTCTCCTAACAGCAGCCTCTTCGTCATAACATCCCCCGACCGAATGTAAAATAGGCTTAAAACCCAGTTGAACTATTTCTGTGGTTCTCTCACTCCTAAATCCATTATGTATAAGTGTCATTCCAATTGGTTAAAAACTTTCGATGTATGTGTTTGTGATGTTATGTTGTCCTCTGATTTTACACAACTCTTCAAAGTTTCGATCCTCATTTTCTCGCAAAGACAAAAATATATATAGCCTACAACGATAATAGGGAAAATGCCTGACAGTATTATGTTGTGTGTAATATTTAGAATTGCATACATTTGATTAAGTCCTATATAATGCAATTTCAAATTCGAAAGTATATGAGTTATCAGTCTAGCCAATAAAGTGTTGATATTGTCAAAAAACGTACAATGTCCTTAATGTCTGATTATTCCCGATAAATGAGACTCATACGCTGAATACGTATATGCGGGACAGTAGAGGTTCTCAGCTTTTGGAACTGAGGTCCCAATGGTAGAAGGCTCTTGTAAGGGGGTGCGTGGTATTTCACATTATAAACTACTGCTGGACAGTGAATACAATGTATTTTCTCTATTTGGCTTTGTAATTAGACTACGCCCTCTTGCAAAACGAGTGAGGGTGGTTGGTGAGCCCTTCTGGTAGGGTCTTCTTCTGGCCTATCATTGTGTTGTATTCTGTCTATCTGGCCTATCATTGTGTTGTATTCTGTCTATCTGGCCTATCATTGTGTTGTATTCTGACTATCTGGCCTATCATTGTGTTGTATTCTGTCTATCCTCTTGTTTCTTCCTAGCACAATGTGGCCGTTATCGTGCCGACTTGCCTTCTCCAAACTCAGACACAAACTCAGAGCGAGTACTCAATAACCGCTGACGTGTGTTGCCAAAAAAAGCCGCAATTCATTCACAGGGCTATTTATAACAGCGAAAAAGTGAGATCCTTTTATAATCCTGAGTTTATCTACTTACAGAACAGAAAACGCAACCTCACTTCTTGTTTGTGCTACCTCCATTTTCTGAAAAACAGGAGATATTTTAGAATGTATAAGAGATATAACAAATGCACACTTTGACACTTGTTTAAAATGCGCTGTGGCACTTATCAAGCTGTTTCACCGTTGCGATTTATTCTAACTCCATATCTTAATACTAAAGTCGCACAACGCAATGGAATAGTTTTTGGAGATACAAGTTCTTACTTATTTTATTCCGGAAACTGCAACCTTTACCTAAGGTGCGTCATGCATTACGGTCGGCGAATCAGCATTGAACTGAGTTGAATCACGGATCGAAAGCTATGCGATAATGGTATAGAGGCAGAACATTGTGTGTTGAACAAACAGATTTCTTTGTTCTCTGTGAAACTGCTACAGCATGTTTTCTATGGTAGACCAGCAAAATTGAAGTGCTGCTCCGTGTCTCAAGTTCAGTCCTGAATTAAGGAGAGAAAAAAAAGTTCTTTTGATAAAACTAATCAAAATTTTCGAACCAGCGTGGCAGACATTTGAGGAACAAAATATTTCAAAAATATAAACGGTTTAATTTCTTTTTCTCATCCCCCTCCCCCCCCTCCCCCCCCCCACCCCACCCCCGCCCCATTCAATTTTCATGTTTGTTTAGAAAGCAGGCCGATGTTCTTGGAGACAATTCATTTATGAGCAGTGAAGGGTTTATAGCAACATTTGCGCTATCCATCTATCTATCTATCTATCTATCTATCTATCTATCTATCTGTCTGTCTGTCTGTCTGACTATCTATCTATCTTTCTATCTATCTATATACCTACATATATATCTATCTATATAATTATCTATTTGTGATATCTGCCTATCTATCCAGCTAGGTATGTGTCCCATTCATCCACCTCCATCCAATTTTTATCCATCCGCCCATCCATCTTTCCCATCTGTCCATACTTTCATCGCTCTGTTTATCTCTCTAGTGCCAATATTTCATACTCGAAGGCATTTTAGCTGCGCTACATAAAGACGAAACAAAGCAAAAGCCCTTCATCAGTTTCATTAGATTTCGGGTATCCTTTTTAAAAAAGACAAATAAAAAAATACATTAAATCAAGACGAGCAAACATGTGAGTGGGGCGAAGTTGAAGTTGGAAGAAAGTTATTGCTATTCTTTGTACTATTTGTGCGTGTAGATAGATATATGTGTGGGTGTGTGTGTGAATGGGGGCATTTTCTTTACACCTGTGCCAATGCTGAAACAGTTTAAACTGGTCTGGGTAGGAGATAGGTTGTTATGCTAAGCTGGATCGGGTGTCGTCTCTGACCTCTACCCTTCTGTTTTCCTTCCTGACGTGCGTTATGGTTGGACTCATACGCTGAATACGTATGTGCGGGACAGTAGAGGTTCTCAGCTTTTGGAACTGAGGTCCCAATGGTAGAAGGCTCTTGTAAGGGCGTGCGTGGTATTTCACATTATAAACTACTGCTGGACAGTGAATACAATGTATTTTCTCTATTCGGCTTTGTAATTTGACTACACCCTCTTGCAATATTCCCTGTGGAATCTATAGACATCATGTCCAGTCACACACCGTCCTCGAAAAGCGTTCGTAAATTTCCAGTTTACGCGGACTATTACGCATTGACTGATTACACATGTCAACTCATCTTCGTACAGGATGTATATTATTTTTAAAAAAAGTATACACAACTTGAGAATGTTTATTAATAGAATGTCAACCGCCCTCCCTGCCGCGAGGGGACGCCACTCCAAGAAGCGGGTGGCTTTGTCACGCGGCGGGTCTGAGAGCGGACATCTCGGGGATCCCCGCCTTTTACACACATGGAATATCGCAGACACATTTTGGAAAGACATTATACTTACGAAATTGAAAAACGAAATGATAAAGAAACGCACATTTACACAAAACAGTCTCTATCTCTGTATCCTTAGGATAGGTCTTTTTATCAACCAAGCCACCCTAGTACGAGACAACGTGCACAATATCTTGGCCTCATTGGTGGCGACTGGACTCCCATCTGGAGTGGGCATGTGGGTTGCTCGCCTTGGGACTCCGTAAGGGAGCCAAGGAGGATAAGCTTAACTCTAACACAAGGAAAGCATAGCATAAGGAAAAACCAGATAACCAACTAATCATCTTCTGCTAGCTTACATCAGGTTACACAATAGGCCATTATTATACCATATTGTATTGTAAGGCTTCGCACAATACTAGGTGAGTACTAACAACGAAGCGTCTAGAATAGGAACGAGCAAAAAAAATTAATAGAATGTCAAATTAAGATATTTTCATGATGTATGATTGAAATTTAAGAGAGCTGGTGTGTAATTATTTGAGTTATCTCATGTGTTCAAAATGATGGTTATTCTGGGCCAAATGCTGATGTCAGTGTAGTTCAATAGAGTTGCAAACAGTATCAAGTAGTGTATATGTGTACACATTGTTTTGAGACACGACGTATTAACAAGTCTATTCATACCAAGTTATCGAGGGGTATTTGCCATTTGGGTGTATGCAAAATTTTGCCGATATTGGGTTTTTTGTCATGAAAATGGTTCTTTCACTTCTAATTTCATTATGTAAAATGGATCATTCAAATCGGTTAAAAACTTTTCGAGAGATGTGTTTGTGACGTAATGTTGTATGCATTTTAGCCTGTTTGCCGACCAAACTTCAATCCTCATTATCTCGAAAAGGCAAAAAAGCACATACAACAATGGCAAATACCCGACAGTATGTTCAGTCGCTACCGCGGGCTATATGGTTGAGAGTCACCGCAGCGGTGTGTGAGGAACGCACAAGGTTAAAGTTAGCAGTCAGTGCGGTAAAGTCTCAGCATTTGCCATTTAGTGGTGAGTACCATCCCGGCGCATCGAACGCTCACCCTCTCGCCGCGCACGAGCGCTCTCACTCCTAGCGCGGGCAAAAATGAGTTCTAATTTACTTCTGGCGGGTGATGTTGTTGTCAGCCGCACGGGTCTAATGCACGCACGTGAATGAGTGCCATCTCGCTGTATTGGCACACACGCGCCGCGAAAGAGAGAAAAGGAAAACACAAAATAGATGAAAGACAGCGGCGAAAATAAGAAGGAAAAGTGCTGCCGGCGAAAAAAAAACCAAAACAAACGTGAAACGAAAGAAGAGTTTCAAAAAACGAAGAAGGTATTGAAGGGCAGAACCTGTGGGCTTCGAACAGGAGAGTGAGAGAAGACTAAAAAAAAAAGGAAAAAAAAAAAGGAAAAACAGGAAAACGCGTTGTGGTGTTCATTCCATACACATTCTTGATGGATTTGCTGTGCTGTGTTTGAGGAGCAAAATTCTTCTCCTTTTTTTGTTATTTCTTTCTACCTTATCTAGTCTAGGTGCTTTCACTTTGCTGAGCTCTCTAACCGCGACACAGGATCGGTGATAAACCCAAGACTGTAGCTCCATATAGATCTAGCTGCTTGTAACATGTGCTAACAATAGGCTTATTTATAGCGCTAGCTCATAGTCTTGTTTACCTTTAGCACAGTTCACGGTGAGTCGTACGTGTGTTTAAAGTTACTGCACTACGACAGTGTCTCAACATTCCAGGAAGTGATATTTTCAGTGGGACTCTGTGAATAAATTCTTGACCACAACTACCCCGAGGATTTGTGAGTTTCACATTAATTTGAAGTAGCGGATTTTACTGTGCTTTAAACTATGATTTGTGCACGGGAGTTTGTGGCAGAACCATAGTTTCATCAGGAATTATGCTACGCCTGCAGGTAAGCTTATCGTTTTGAGTACTCCTGGTGTTGTTTTATTTATTTACTCATTCATTCATTCATGCTTTCATTTGTTCGTTCCGTTGTTCATTTAGCCTACTTGATAGTTTCGTCGTCCGCTCGTTCATTCAGTCCTGGGCCATTCACCGATAATTTTATTAGACACATTGTTTGTGGACCAAATAACATGATTGTGAGCGTTGTTGTTGTTTTGTTTTTTTTACCCCGTTTACTTATTGTCTCATCATACGCAGATTCGGAAATCCATTCCACTTTATCGTTAAAAGTAGTGTAGGTCAAATTATCTGTGAACTCTGAGGGTAATGGCTTATATAAGCTAAGCGCTGAAAGGAACTCATTTTAGGAACTACACTGTTTCAGCAGTTGTGACTAGTCATTCTGAATGCCAATCACAATATGTTACAATATTCCTGTGCCTGTTGCGGAACAGGAGGATACGAGGATACGAGCTCAGCCTGAGATAAATCTCCAGAGTTTTCTGATGCTTTGTCATGGAAGTTTAATCTGTAAATAAAGATGCGATTTTAGCAAATCTCTATCACACGCGCGTTTTGCAGATCCTTTAACAGTGGACCACCATCTATCATAGTAGCGCACGTACGTACATTCACTAGGCACCGTGTAAATGAGATTTCCAGGCGAACTTAAATCACCCCATGAGAGAGAAATAGATCCCCGGAACCCAAAAATGTCAACTGTGGAAGAGACCGCTTGGCCGTTTAACCTTTTCCCGCTCATAAATCTGAATTTCTTCTACTCCTGGCAAAGTCCGGAGCTCTCTCATGCAGCTGTCTCAACTGTCTTCCGTTGACACTAATGAAAGTGGACATCCTGCCCATGTCCACTACAAAGTGGTGAAAACCCAATTAATCAGAAAAGAGTGCGGATATCCCTTTCCCTGGCGTGTTAGTGCCACAGTCAATGAGTACAGAGACGCGTGCGTTTTTGTTTCAGTTCTAAGCAGAGATATCTTACACTAAGTGACAGAAGGTGGTGTGCTTTTTTATAAAACATTCTCCAACTTATCACAAGACTGGAACAAGTCCAATTTGATATTACGGGTATGATTTCAGCTGTTCCGCAGTTCGTTAGGCATGTTGATATTACGTGGAAGGCATGTTTTTTCCCCCTTTAAAACAGAATGTGAGCTGTTTCAATTTCTTCCCCTGAATCCTGATTCCAGCGCCAGCACTGAGGAGTAGTGCATGCAATAATGTTATTTTGACACACTTGATCCTATCCGCATTTTTTGTCGTTGCTCTCATTGTCACGCTTATTCTATTCGATATATAAAAATAATAATAATAAAAGAGAAGAAAGTTCAACATTTCTTTGTCTGATACCGATTTGGATTGTAATTTTACTCACGCCTGCAGTTGCTTCTGCGTCATCAAACGGAGTCATTACAATACTACGCACGCGAGTCTCATCACTCTCGGTTCGTCTGTATGCGGCTCACAGGTTCCATTCTGTTCCTTGATCACTCATACAAAAGAAAGAATGTTTCTCACAAACTGACATTAGCAGCTTTTCTAGAGCAGCTCAGTCGCAAGCAAAGATATGTCTGGTCGCAAGCGATGTTATCCGAATCACTAGAAAACCCTGTTTATTTAGACCTTCAACGTCGTTGAGCATCACAGAATATTTAGATACTGAGGCACTCGTTGGCCCTGTCAGGTTATGCCCAAAATAAATTTTGCCTTTTCTGGTTCGGTTTATTTTAGCGAATATTTTTTTTTAATTTACGGTAATGAAAGATTGCATAATTATGCAGATATGAGTTTGTCAGTACCCGCCAAGCAGTTTATTAGTCAGAAGTGAATTCTTCTCCAACTAAACTAGACACGATCTTACTTCGCTTTCGCGTAATTTCCATTCCGTACTGTAAGCCTCATTTATTTTGATAACTTTTCCTTTGCTGTTGTTGATAAGGATGGGCGGTTACTTAAAATGAGAAAACTGGATGTGTGAGTTTAAATGTCGATTCATTCAAGTAAAACCCCTCACACTCATTATTTAGCCCTCAGGGTAGGCTCAAGATATTTGTTCAGTGCAAATGTGAGCAGCATGTTAAAACGCGTGGTTTCCAAGAAGGCTGTTGATAGGGTGACATAGTGTATTACATAGAAAGCTATTGGATAGCTGAACAGTGAATACTACACAGTATTTTCTCTATCTGGATTTGTAATTAGACTACGCCCCTTCCCCTCCCCGACATCATCCAAGAAAAGAATATGGCCAAGTTCCAATATCCCAACGTCACAAACACGACAGACCATTTCTTTCCCAAAGCCTTATGAAGGAACCGTGTACATTTTAGTGCAATGCCATTTCTGCAGTGAAACACCCAAGCCTATGGCGTGTGATCAGAAAGTAAATTGCGAATCTCTTCCATTATTCACAGCAGCCAAGCTTGAATTAGTTCATATGAAGTTGCACACACAAACACATTGTGATCAATACTTCACGAGAAAAGAAAAAGCTATTTTCAGCATAGCCAGTAGATAAAACTGGAGCAATCGGCTTTACATCTGTTCACACCGCGGGCCGGCCTAGCTGCCAACAGTCCAGAAACTTGATACACAACTACAACCTTAACCCTGTACAAGCCAAGGGATCAGAGCCGAGCCCAGACTACAACTTGAAACTGGATCCTCAAGCTGGTATTCTGTCGGAACGTCTGGAGAGATGGGCAGTGGAGCCTTTTCCGGAAATAATAATCATAGAATATTCATTGAATTATTCATAGACTGAACTTTTTTTCTCTCTGCCTTTGTTTTCTTGTTGAACGGTCATTGTGAGCAGATTCAAAAGGTGCAAGGCTGAATCTGAACATTGCAAACCACGACTTAACTTTAGATATTTTCTCCATAACCAAAGAAAGAAAAAAACAAAATTTCGGAAACTGTTCCCCGACTGACGCTGTTTTGAAGCGGGGAAAATGCTACTGTGTCTTCTGAATTGCAATTCCTTTTTGTTATCCTCCCAGGAAATTAATGATGGAAATTACCTCAAGTAATCAACCACTCCGATCATAGAGTTGTGTGACTATAATAATTGTAAACAGGACACACAGTGGCTTGGAACTTCATGCAAAACAAGCGAATAATTATAGGGGGAGGGATTCTTTGTGTTGAGAAGGCCTCAGACACACACAGAGAGAAAGGAAATGACCCAGGGTCTGAGTGCAGTACCCAAGCTGTCAGGGCTCCCAGAGATTCAGTCCAGGGGACAGTTCAGCTCACTTGATGGATGAGCGCAGCCGTCTTCCTTCCTCTACGCATTTGTTTTCTTGTTGAAACTGACTTCTCGCCTTCCCCAGACTGAGAATTAAGACTGGACATGCATCTGTTTCAAATAAATCGAGGGGTGTTTGTCATATTGTTGTATGCGACATTTGGCCGATTCAGAGATTTTGTCATGAAAGTGGTTCTCTCAGTCCTAATTTCATTATGCATAAGTGTCATTCCAGTCGGTTAAAAACTGTTCGAGATGTGTTTGTGACATAATCTTTTATGCCTCTTTAGCCCTTTTGCCGACGAAACATCCATCATTGTTTTCTCGAACAGGCAAAAAAAGCACATACAACAGTATGGCATATACCCGATGAAGTGTTCGACAGAAGTCCAGATTGCCATGAGATTCAGAGAAAATGTTGATAATAGTTCTTAATGAAACCTCCACGCTTCACTTAAGTCATAGCCATTCGCACGTAGTAAACCCTACGGCTTTTCTTCTTCATTAGGATGATGAATAGGAGCTAAAATATGTAACGCTGAGAAATTCTTCATGGATTAGTACAGAGTCAAAATTGATGGTTGCGAGTCCTAATGTCTTTTCCGACAGCAAGAAAGAGGAGATTGCTGCAATGCTATCTCGTTATAATGCAAACGTCTTGGTTCAGGACAGTGATTGCGATCACGCAACATGCGCGTTTATTGTAGAGCGAGTACAGCGTTAATGCTGTGACTTTCTAAACGATCGATCATCTTCCCTGGCTCAGGTTGCAGGTCAATGTTAAGCCGTGGTTCTTTGAACAACATTTTCGTTTTGCACCTGTAGTCAAATTGTTAAGTCGATTTTCAATAACTATAATTACAATTTTTACCCTGTATATAACATAGCACTGAAATATCCCCCCAGACATACTTTGACCTCATTTCCATTCAGATTTTCGTTCAGGCCAAAGGAGCATCGATGTAACTATCAGAGGGCTTCATGCTTTAACATAGCTTAGAAAACTGAGTGCCGCAGGGTACAGTAACGGTTCGATAACCGGGTTTTTGACGGATTTTCTACCCGTTACACATTGACCTGTCATTAAATGGTTAAGTTGTTTTGCTCTTGCTGGCTAGGCGGTTGGCGATGTAGCAGAGGTCGCGGGTTCGATCCCCATCTTCATCATTTGTTTTTCTTCTTCCTTTCGCCCTGGTTTCGCTTTTCTGAGCACAAACTAGGCACATACACTTCTAATGGCCTCATCTTTTCTTTGCACTAAATGCTAAGTGTGTACGGGAGAGGAAAGTGTATTTTCAGCACACATACAGTGTATTATATTATTGTAAGAACACACTGGTTTAAGATGAGATGAAAAGCTGTCGCGACTGTAAGAGCAAGACTAGATGGAAAATTCTCAAAACAATTGTATGAAAATCAATGTTTAATTTCTCGATATGGTAACATTGATACGATTTCCAGACTATATTTGGGGTTATGTAGACAATGTCTCTTCCAGTGAGAGAACATTTTGCTGTCTTTGGCAAACCGTCTTAGACATTCTTGATCGTACATCAGATCATGGCCCAATATAAGCCTCCAGCATTTGTTGAGTAATCCTTGTACGTGACATAATTTAAGATTTAGAGTCTAGCTTAGATCGAGGTCTCTCTGCAAGAAAACATTTCAGTACCTCAGTATCTAAATGGGCACAGAATGATGTTACCAACAATGTTATGTCAGCATAAAGGATATGTCAGATATATATTATCGTCCATGAATCCAGTTGTAAGTAATAGTGACCGATGTGGTTTGTCGTTTTCACTGCTCAGCCTGGTAAATTTTTTAACTTTCAAAGTGAATGTCCAGCGAAATAGTCCCCTTAGAATGAAAAGCTTCTAACTCCATTCCGTCAATTTTTGAGGAGTCGATGATTGGAGTTTCATGGTGCTCACAGCTTATAGTGGTACGACTTTCTTTCTTTTCAGTAATATTTACAAATTGCACGCCGAAACTGCTTGATATTTTGACACACACTGGAGAAGGTGTGTAGAAGTAATACGAGGTGTGTAATTCATTTCAGCCAAAAAAGTGGAGATAGAACCTTCCCATTCTAAGGGGACAAAAATGGTACCGAAATGTCTGATCAGTTTGTCTCATTTTTAATGCATGTCCTTTGTAGTTACTGTGTAATCTTTGGGCACTCGTTCACCTTTCCTAGCTTCCGGTGTTTATGTCATGGAAACCCGTAATTACGGGTTGGGGAGGGGGGGGGGAGTATTTTCATCCACCCTGCATATTTAACTGTAAGTAATTGCGGGTGTTTAAACTGCGTATCAGCAGTGGCAGCAAAATGGCTGTATCAAATTTTTATATCATTATCAATTCCCCCGTGGAGCACGACTGTCGCAATTACGTAGCACTCAGGCCAGCAATTAATCATCGATAAATGGTTTCTACCCCCTTGTGATCTCGACTATTGTTTTGCCATCGCGGGTTCTGTTGCATTTGCATTCTGTCCGTGCGATTCTGATACAGAAGCTTTGGGAATTCGGGGGTTTGCTGAAGAGAATTGGGAGAAATGAAGCCTTATTCGTTGTAAAAACTATTTCTGTACAAACTTTTTTTTTCGCTCCGTTATTGTTGCCTCTGGTAACTTTATTTTTAGTCTCTTATGCCAATATTGCATTTTCTATTCCTCTCTGTTTAAATGCTGTTTCTTTACAGAAATGGCTTTAATTAATTGGGAAATACAGAAATAGTCCACATCTATGGATGAAAGTCTCTGTTGGGCATCTCGATTCGTCCAAATTAGGAATGAAAGCAAAAATAAATCACAGAATCAAAGCTATTGATCATTTAATGTTATATTGATCAGTTCAAACCCCCAGCCCCGTCCTAATTTCTGCTTAAGGCGTGAAACTTGATTTTGTGAGAATTTGTTCTTAGGGGTACAATTAAGGTGTTTTCATCATCATTTGGTTCATTTAGTGTATATATTGTAAAAAATACTTCGAAATAACTTTCTGGTCTTCAGTTCTTGTGGAAACAGGAGATATCTTACGCGAGTATTGGTTTAAGATATCTGTGATTGGAACTGCAGCCCGGTTGAAAATTTCTGTGTGTCACTGATGATACACGGGACCAAGAGAGTTAAACTATGGATTATCCACCAATGAGCAAAATTGATGTCGTAAGCACAGTTGCTGATTGGTTCATTTGCAGTGCAGAACTTTAACTTCCCTGTCTGCTAATGTAACACTTTTCATATGACTAGAGCAGGCTGTAATAATTTAGTTACCGTGACAATTCATCCGTTCATGTCTGTGGATACCGGTACAAATTATTCAAAGGAACAAGAGAGGGGGCAAAGGAAATTAATTGCATGTCGTGCTGTTTGCGTCACGATTCTGTGCGGTTTCGTTTTGTTTTGTGTTCTCAGAAACACAGTTAATGATGTCTCTCTTCCAACTTCTGTTGTTGTTTTTTTCATCTGGCTCACTTGTTCTCGCTTTTCCATTCGTTCTCTCAAATATCATGTTATCTTCTCATGTTCTCTTTATTATATTCATCGGAATTTTTTTTCTTTTCTTTTCTTTTTTTTTTTTTTTTGCATTCTAATCTTTTATACCTTATTTCTCACGTTCTGTCCTTCTGTCGAACTATTTCTGAATTGTTTTCTTTTTTGCTGCAGTCTCTTTATTTTTCGTTCTCTCTATCATTTTGTAACCCGGTCCGTTCTCGGTTTTTTTCTTTCTTTTCTTTGTTCGACATTTGTTCCAGTTTCTATGCTTTCCCTGACACTCTAGTTCTCTTTGCCGATGATTAATGAAATAATTTTTTGTTTTGTTTTTATTATTATTGCCATTTTTCTTTTCTCTTATTGTTCTTTTTCATCCCCCCCCCCCCCCAAATCCCTCCCGCGTTTTCTTTTGCTGCATAATATTCTTCTCATGAACAAATATAGATTCGTCCGTCAATGTGCAACTTTGTTTACAAGAAGGAAAACGAACCATTGCACCGAAAAGTCAACATTTGGTTCATTTTCACACGGAACAAGGACGAAAAAGCCGATATAATCTTATTGCTAGTTTATTAATTCCTGCGTGATCAGTGCAATTAGTGGAGAACCAGTGACAATTATGGCCTTGCTATGTAATGTGTTATTGAGTAGCGACGTTGTTTATGAAATCTATCGCAACTAACATGATCCAGGGCTTCTTTGAAGAGGGGAAATTGCATGACGGGTTTCTTTGATCAGAAAGTGATTTTCAGAAGTGCGAATTTTTTTTCTTGGTTTTTTAAAATAATGCACTCGGCGTTTTTCTTAATTTGCTAAATGGGCAAATTGCACTTACTCTGCAAATCACTACATTGCCCATTACGTTATTAGAGCGATTTGACCAGGTAAGTATTCTTGTTTCACCTCTGATAATTGTATTACCTGTGACATTCTGCCTTGGATACGGCTATTAATGTTGCCTTAAATAGCAATGAACTTGAGAACCAGCACTCATTACGATTATGAGGGCGGACATTGTTAAATTATGCCTTTACCATCAAATTGATTCAACAGTAACAGGACTGTGAGGGCAGTGCAGTGTTTGAATCTGATGGGGCTTATATTTATCCTGAATCAGTGTTTCTCAAGGTGGGGGCTGGTGGGGCATGACAATATTTTGGTGGGGCGTGGGACTTCAGAATGGGGCGCAGAACTGTATACTAACTTTGTCCGATCATTTTTGTCACAAATCCCAGACTGGGAGATGTAATAGTTTATGACAGGACAACAATCACGAACAAACAAGTTTAACACTCAACAGAACAACCCATCAGACTCACACATTTATTAAACATAATTATACAGATAATAGCGCAATTACATACATTATATTATTGAAATTAACTGCCGTACAACGGCCTTATTCTCACACACACTCTCCCTCGGGTCCACAACCCGGTAGTTACTCCTAAAGGCACTTCGGCCTCAGCCTCTCCCCTCAGGGTCTTAATAGCACATTAATAATTCACTGGCACCGCAGTCTCTCAATATCACCTTCCTATTGTCATACACCTTAGCACTCCCCTAGCACCTCAGCAGGGCAATAACACATTATCATTTCAATAGACATTATCATTTCAATAGTACATTATTAGTTCACTAGCCCCTCAACATGGCAATAGTACATTATCACATTCACGCTCATATCTACGTCCCTGTGCGTGGCCTGACTGCCACGACTTTATGTGCCTCTACTGTCCTGCACTGACAGTCTCACTTCTGGCCTATGTGTGGCCTCCGGCCCTATGCTGGCCTATCACCGTAGGCGGCGCTCTTTGGCCCGACCTCGGCACCTACAAGAATAACATTACATTGGTATAATGCCATACCATTTCTATTCACTCCACCTCTCCTTACAACCCATGAAGCGTACACACAATAGTTCACATTTCACTCACCACACATCTTACGGTAACACACCTCCATCGGAGTACACACTACTCACTCGCGCTACAAATCCATGAACTCACTTCCATCTATCGCTCATGGCGCACATTGCTATATCCAATATCAAGGACTTCCACATTCCTCACATATACTTATTTACATCATGGTAATAGACGAATATAATATAATACATCAATCATAATTATCAATCAACGTTTTACCTACCAGTCATCACTGGAAACTCTCTCACTGGTCTCTCGACTGCTCCCCTTATGTCCGCCCGCTGGGCTCTTACTAGCGTCCGTTCCGTAGGACCTTCTAACTTGCAGTGATAGTAATACAGCGCTTTCGCCTCATTCAGACCCCCCCCCCCTACTCACACATGCACGCTTAACTTACTTGTCTACGTGCGTTAATTTTACTCTCCTCCTTTCCCGTCTTTCCCTACTTGTCTGCCGTGAGCCCTTCTTACTCTACACCCGCTCTGTAGCAATCCCCTTAATTGCACTCACTCCACTCGTGACAATTTTTGGTTGTTGTTTTTTTAAGTTGCAGTGGGGCGTGGGACAAAAAAGATTGAGAAAAACTGACCTAAATTCTGGGCTATTTAGCAACTGGCTTTATGCTGTAGTTTGTTTCACTGATTCTTTGTAATGAACACATGGACCCCCCCCCCCCCCAAAAAAAAAAAACTGAACAGAATGGAGGACATGAGTTGTAGGTCATTCCAGAAACAAATTCTGGCAGAGCGAGACTAAACCCGGTAAATCAGATCCTCAGAGGTACAGAACTCTCATCCAACAAATGTTTCGGCCCTTGAAAATTAAAGCTGATAGCTAAAGCAAAATTTCATGTTTGCACAATATCATAATGGAAACATCACCTATGTTAGTTTTTTTCAATTCCTACTCGCATTTTAGGAATCTTTTTTCATTTCCTTGGTGGCTTCTATGAAAGTTGATTGCGAGCGTCATTCTCACAAATCAAACTGACCTCAAACCAGCAACTGTAAATACGTACTTATACTATACCAGGCCGCATAAATCTTGCATCAAACTTTTAAACTGCTGGCACTTTTGAACAGCTGGAGATAACTGTATGAAATCAAAAGCCATGTCATCTTTACTTCAGGTTCTATTGATCCCATACATTAATCAGATCTAACTGAGCATTTCGGGCAAAATAGAAACGGTCGGAACGCTTGGCCCGACAGGCTGAAACCTCATACAAACAGAGTGCCATTCTGAAACTCGTTGTTTGGTTTCCCAAGGCAGAACATCCTGTCATTAGAAAAAAGAACGATCTTTATTTCATGGGAATTTGTGTTCCAAAGTAACAGCTCTTTAGAGTTTGTTACAAGATGTTTGTGGCATAGTATATTTGAAAAGTCCCTGCCTTTAAATATCAGTAACTTTTCTAATGTCTACCCTGAAGGCTCATCAATTATTCCGCCTATTGACACAACTGCTTACACCGAAACCCTTTCCAGTGCATTGCTAGGAATTAACTGTTGGCTCTTAGCTGAGCCAAGGCGCCCACTAGCCGATTTTGATCGACAAACTTGTTGGATGTTGATGTCATTATACTGAGTTTCACTGAGATCCAACTAGTAAACGATGTCTCACTGACACTCATTATCATGACGTCACCATTGAACTAATGGGCCGGTCAAAATTGGCTGGGGGGGGGGGGGGGGTGTGCCTAGGCAAAGTCAAACTGCCGGCGTTTTCATTGGGTTTTTTTTGGGTTGTTGTTTTTTTTATCAGTAAAGCTCATCCTCAAGTCTGAAGTATCATTGTGCTTATTTTCATATATTCATTGCTATGCACATTTTTTTTCCATCATTAATGAGCTTAATTCGTTATTCTGGTTTCTGATTACTGACGGGCAGTGAGCTACAATAGAATTAAAGTAGTGTGCCCTGTGGCCGTATGCATAATCAATGCGTAAACTAAAGTAAATACGTTAACTGGTGTTAACACGAGAAATTGTATTCATTTCTTGCGTTAACACCAGTCAACGTATTTACTTTAGTTTACGCATTGATTATGCATACGGCCACTGAGGGCCGGAATTTTATTTCATTGTTTGGTAAACCGAGCGTAACCCCAGAAAGTATCTATCCCCTGTCGTTGCCTCTGGGAAGCACACGTTGAGTGGAATGGTTGGCATCGATTAGACAAAAATGGAGACGCTCAGAGATTACGCAGAGGAACAGAATACGCACTCTGGGTAATCAGAACAACTTGATTCGTTACCACACGGAACTGGATCCTGAGTCACTATCTTTCCCTCTGGCGGTTGCGTTGATAAAAGTCATTGCGCTGTATCCACTGTAGTGCTAAAGATTCAATGTTTTAGAGCCGACGATGTCGTGAGAAGTATTAATTTGGTGGTGGTGGTGATTGGGCGGGTGAGAGCTGCGAGTGTTGTTTGTCATTACAATGTGGCTCAATGGATAGAATGTATGACCTGGCAGCGAGATGCATGAGGTTCGTCTCTCACTCGGAGTCAACCTGATTCCTTGTGTTTTGCATTTTGTAAGACACTCAGGTGTGGGCGTTCTGACAGAGGCACAGTTCCCGTCTTTAATACAACCTCGGTGTGCTTAGAAGGGATAGAAAAATCAACAACAACAACAAGAACACTAGCTTTCGATATTTTCTTTTCATCTGGTAAGTTCCAAGTCAACGGGGACAGATTCTCCACGAAATGACAGTACCTGCAACAAAATGTCTTTGACCACGTACTAATTGTTTCTGTAAACAGGGCAATCAGTCTATTAGTTAGTCACTTGGTAATGAACCATCGACTCGGCTGTTATAGATGTGAATCAATTCAGTAAATACTCTGGCAGTCATCAGTACATTGGTCGCTGTCCGTCTTAAAGGGACGAAGAAATCAGTGTACTAGTTGGTTATTCTACTACCCGTTTACTCATTCAATTGGTGAGGTGAAACGAGGTTTCCATTTACATTTGAAACCTAAGGCTGGTAATACACAGAGTCAGGTGTGTCTGGCGTCTGTTCTGACGCATGTATGCTAGGTTTGTTTTTCAGTCAACGCCAGTACGCGAGGCGCCGTTTAATTCCATAGCTGACATCTCACCCTAAAACCAAGACAAAGGAGTTTTGATTCAGTGCGCCACTAGCCTGATCAAAATGGCCCGATGGATCACTCATCTCTGCCTTATGTTAACCCTACTGGTACGTCCTTGGGTCTGACAAACAGCATGCTTTTAAAGAAGGTATCTTAATAAAATTGTTGTTTATGAGTGTGGTGTCGATTAGATACCACGGCCTACGCCATTCATAGTTTTTAGGGACGTACGGCCACGGTTAAAGGAAAATCTCTTGCGATCTCAAGGGCATGTTTCTCGCCTTTTTCCCAGATCACATAGGCCTACAACATCAACATTTCTTCTTCTTCTTCTTCGATTTTTTCTTTTAAGTATTTCATTCTGTCTTTTCCCATCCTATTTCAGCCATCCTGTTCACTGTGATCCCTTGGCAAATGTGCGAAATACGATAGAGCGCTCACTCATGCCTATTTCATCATAATTATTATCATCATGATAACTCATGCTGATCTTGTCAACTAATCTGGCTTTAAAGTCCATCTTTTATTGTCATTATTATCATACCCAAATAAATTGAAGCATAACGGGGAATTGTGAAAAATGAGTCAGAAAATACGACCATGGCGATATTTTAAAAAAAAGAAAAGGTAGATCATTTTAAAGTCAACTTCGGATTATACATTATCGCTGCAAACTGGTAACAGATGAAATGGTTCGGTTTGTCTCTTACCCATTAGACGCAAGTTTGCAGTGACATTTTGAACAGCAGACAGTGAGGATCTGTTATAGGTATCATGATATAATTATTATCAAATTTTATCAAATCATAGCTTGGATTGTTTCTTGTAGGCGCACTCTAATTTTAAGAGAATCGTCATTTTTTAATTATTGCATTTATGAATACTGACTCCATGTCTTGACAGACATTATCCTAATTAATAGACTTGCAATCTGAACCTTGGAACGAACTTCTTCTGGGAATCAGGAGATGAAATGATAAATCTTTGGCAGGGCATTTTTATCGTAATTAATTATTTTTACCGTAAATGTCAGGTGTAACATAGCAGGAATATAATGGTTGCACCTACATCCATCTCATAATTATCTTCTCCGCTGAGGTTCTTTTAGCAACACGAGATTAGCCGTTTTGTTGTTGCGGTCCGGAGACGGGAATTAAGTTAAAATGCTTCCTATTAGGCAGGTTGTCAAGAAAATGAAAGGAAAAAGGAGGAGTATTCTATGGGAGAAACGTTACAGGTTCATGGGCATTAAGGACAAAGTCGGTCTGAAGAAATTAGGTCGTCAACAGACTTGTACTAAATCCCTTGGAGCCCTGCCCACAAATCACTGAGCGCTTCCATTAAGTATCGCAGAAAGACGACCTTCAGGATGCTATTTCTAAGATTTACGCCCTCTCGTGCTGGAAAGATCTGTAGATCTGTACCAAAGGCTATTTCCAGTGAGTACCGTGACGCTGGCCACTTCTCAGATTACTAGCAGTGTTTAGTGGCTTGCCTGACAGGCCTCCTAATGAAGAGATGGCGATAGCGCCATGTCCTCTGTCACTGACCTTTTGTGTTCTTGTCGCCAGGGAGGATTTGCCGTTTGTGGCCTTCTGTTGGCATTCAGATTTGGCCTGCGATTGGCCAGTCCCCGCGATTTTGGCTTGAAATTGGTCGCGATGCTCTGACATGCATTATTGATAAGACCCCGTCCTTGATAGATGGAAGGATGGTGTGATGGATGAAGGAATGAATGAATGCTGTGGGTGAGCGAATGAATGCCTGGGCGGACTGATGATGTTTGGATGAGTAAATATGACTAGTGCTGTCCCGGAGGAATGAAGAGGAAGTGGAAATTGATGGCCGAGCTGATATACAGAGGTTCTCGGCTGTTTCATATCTCAGCTTCATTAGAGAATCTTAGAGCATACTTGACGCTTTAGCTCTTGTTCCTTGTCAAGTCCACAGCACTGTTAGTTAAAGGAGACTCTGCTGTTTGAGTGTAGATTTGTGTTCATCTTCGTTGTTTATGATGGTGTGACTGAAATTGGCTCCATTGGTGGCTGGGATTCGCAATAGAATTTATTGGATTTCGGAAGAATAGACGAACGGTCATTTATAGTTTTGCTGTCCGAACAGATGTTCCATCTCAAATCCACGGCACTGTTAATTAAAGGAGACTCAATTATTTGAGAGTCGATATGAGTTCATCTTCGTTGTTAATGATGATGTGACTGAAATTGGCGCCATTGGTGGCTGGGATTCGCAATAAAAGATACTGGATTTCGGAAGAATAGACTGATGTTCATTTATAGTTTTCCTGTCAAAACAGTACATGGACGCATTCTGTCCTCGCAATTTCTGTGGCTTTATTTTTCCATAAATTAAGCTACCGATAATGCCTTTCTCGTTATGAAATGGTGCCCATTCGCTTAGAATATCTGGCATGATTAAGTCTATAATCTGTTCGTGAAAAACACTCGCAGATGTTTGGAGAACTTCAAAGTAATTTGCTTAAAAGGATCTTGTTTATGGGAATAATATTATGTGGGGCATTTGGAATAATATATAACGCATTAAAAACAAAATTACTATCAAGGGACCTTATGGCAATCCGCAATTGCTAAAAAGGGATATCCGTGTCCATCAAATGGGCGTGGACGGTTAAGACTTCCATGGCAACCCATAGCACCCTCGGAGGTTTGGACTCCCCTCTCGTATGCAGCTCGTAAATTCCCCAATAATGACCCGCTGTTATCTTCTTTAATAGCCATCTGTCCAAGCGTGTCTGGGTTGAACTGGCTGAGGTCATGGAAGTTGGGGAGCAAAGACCTGTGGTAGTGGGGTATGATTAGGATGGAGGTGGGGGAGGGATCAATGAGGGCGCAATGGCCGGGCGAGGAAGGGGGAGATGAGGAAATGTTGAATGTTTTCAAGAGTAGAATAGAATTACAAGGAATTATTATGTTGAAAAAGCTCTAGCTCCGCCAGGCCTTGAAGAAAGGTCACTCACCAATATTGTTATGATCATAATGTTGTGACATTTTTGTTGTACTATTGAACAAAACCAACGCGTTCTGGGTTCAAGTTTTTAATGATCATATTCACACATATTGATTACATGTCATAACAGAGATTATCGTAATTACTCAAATTGTTGTTCGAACCTTAGAAAGTACTCATCCGGGGAATCAGGAGATGGAATGATGAATCTGTGGCAAGGAATTTTTATTGTTAAAAATGATTTTAGTGAGATTCTGAAACGAGAGACATGTGCCTCCCAGGGAAAGATTTCAAGGGGAAGAATTTTATCCAGGGGAGGAATTGAGGAGGAATTTTAGACAAGGGAGGGCCTCTAAATTGGAAAAGAATGTATTCTGTACACTGTGTATGATGGTTAAATAAAGAGCAATGATGGGTGATCACGAATTGAGGGGATTAGAAGAAGGAGGGGTCTAAGTGCCAACTGCACATGCTTCACTTCTAACTCTAAGCCCCACCTCAAATAGGGGTTTATAATTAAAGAGATGTAAGTGCAGTTGGCACTTCGACAGCTTCGATTAAAAGTTCACAAAAATTGCTGCTGCAGACTGTAGCCCGTTTAGGACTGTTCAGTAGGTAGGTAAGTAGGTGGGCATTCGTCTGTGTCGGGAGACATTGTGTAGCGCCTTAGTTTGGTCGTCTCAGTCGCGTCTCTTGTGGCCCAGCAGTTCCATCCTGGCATGGCAGTCCCTTCCGCAGGCCTTGCAAGTGAACTTGGAAGGTCAGATTCGACTTCAGTAATTACCATTGTAAAGGTATAATGGTGAAAAATATATATTTTACACTAAGCCGCCTAAGTCTTGCAACAAACTTTGAAAGGCTGTAACTTTTGAACAAATTATTATTATTTAAAAATTTAGGAAAATGAAATAAGCGATGATTGCTCCCGTAAAATAAAAACCTTTCATTTTTTTTAATTGCTTGATGTCCTGTCTTGGACATCCAAACAAGAAGGTTCAGAAATAGGTTTCAGCTCGTCAGATCAAGTGATTTGACCGTTTCTATCTTCCCTGAAATGCTCATTTAGATCTAGGTCAGTTATGGGATCAGTAGACTTGATGACAAGGCTTTTTATTTGATTCAATATTCTCAAGCGGTTCAAAAGTTCCAGCCATTTGAAAGTTTGTTGCAAGACGTATGCGACTTAGTATATCAGATGGCAAATTCAAAATGGGGGGAGGAATTGAGGAAAGAATGGGCTGGCAATGGGAGGAATACGACCTGAGACTCGGAGAACCACCAGCTTAGAATAATCGGCCATAATAGCGCAAACCAAAAAAGAAGAAGAAAAGAGAAAAAGG
The DNA here is from genome assembly GCA_963931925.1 of Onchidella celtica. Lineage (NCBI taxonomy): Eukaryota > Metazoa > Mollusca > Gastropoda > Systellommatophora > Onchidiidae > Onchidella > Onchidella celtica. The sequence goes on along the minus strand of OZ007570.1, from coordinate 16,864,042 downwards.
CAAGAAAAACCGCAATGTCGATACCATAATGTGCAAGAGAGAGTGGTGGAGGACCCCGGGGATAATAAAAGCAAGGAAAAAAGAAACAACATTCTGATTAAGGTCAAGTGGGCGAGAGGACAGACAGAGGGAAGGAAGTGTGGAAACGAATAAAAATTGAGAGAAGAGGGTTCTTCACCGCCGGGTTGTCGTTCCTAATGGCAGTGACTGAGGCGGGAGGGAGAGGAGGGAGGCAGAGGAGAACTGAAAAGGAGGGAGGTGGGAGACATGGTAAAAAGATAGAATCAAGTGGGAGACGAGAAAGAGCTTCTGGTGTGGCTTTAGTAAAGTGTTTAGCTACTTCTTTCCTCAGCTGTGCTCCCTTCATCGATTTTTCCCCCCGGGGCCCCCGATCTGTGCCTTAATTACCCAAGGAGCGAAATGTAGTGCATCTTCTTTCTTTCTTTTCCTCTCTATTAGTGTCTCCTTCTGTCTATTTCCTCTTCTTCTTCATCGTCTTTTGTGTCTATCCAGTCAATGATTAAATTTTGCCCGTTGTTTCTTTTTTTAGCCTTCCTGTTTATTAATTCATTCATAATTAATTTCCTGGTCGTTATACTATCTTCTCCTTCTCCCCCTCCTCCCTCTTCTTTCTCCCTCTCTCTCTTTTTGTCTCTCTCTCTCTCTCTCTCGTTTCTCTCCCTGTGTGTGTCTTTCTCGGAGTCGACGTCTCTCTCTGACTGTCCGCCAGTCTATCAGTCCCTCTCTCTCTTACTCTCGCTATCTCGCTCTGGGACTCCCTTCTCTCAGTCTGTCTGTCAGTATCTCTCTCTCTCTCTCTCTCTCTCTCTCTCTCTCTCTCTCTCTCTCTCTCTCTCCCCTCTCTATCTGTCTCTTCCCCTCCCTCCCCCCTCTCTCTCTCTCTCACTCTCATCTCTCACTCTGTTACTTTTCGTTTTTACACAAACCTGCTGTCTTGCCGTTTGTCCATACTCACCAACAAACTCCCACGTTCAGAGGATTAACGTTCCATTTTAAATACTGCATCTTTTCCTTACATTCACCACATAAGGCTTGAAACAGACCAAGGTTGCTGTAGGCGCCAGACCGGTGTGGCTCGGCGCCCATAAATTATGCATCACACGAATGCACCATTCCGCGGTGTTGGCAGTGCCTGGTATAATATTAGTGTGATGCATAATGTTTGGGCGACAAGCCATCAGCCTGGCCCCTTTCGCCAGTCTTGGTGTGTTCCACCCCTGAGTCGCCGTGAATATCACACAAAATCCACACTCACAGCCCTTCCCCCACGCCCCCCCTGATCCATTCTCTCATTCTCTCTATCTCTATACATCCTTTCTCTCGCTCTCTCCCATTCATGCCAGGTCTTAGAATAATAATCAATTTGCCTTGATTTGGACCGTGAAGAAATATACATAAAATACCCCACATTCAAACCAAGCGGAATAATAACTTCATGCACAAATGGAATTTCTTGAAACAATTATTAAGCCACAGGAAAGCCAAAAATAAACAAAAAAGCATGGGATTTGCTTTCCATATCTGGAGGCTGTGAGAGAGGCCTGAACCATATAAACGCTATGAACACGTAGTTAGGAAAGCCAGAACCTGGTGCAGAATAAATGTCTTTATAATCATAATAGAGTGTAATTGAATATTCTTTTATGTGGATAATCCCGTCATCAATTAGTTATGGAACGCCAGTGCAGTCATTTTATGAGTAAGCTGAGTACATAACGAAAAAAAGCTCATCAGCATCCAGATAATTATCTGTCTTTCCACATACTGGCAATGTGAGATATCTCTGCATATTGGCATGAAGAAGTTTTGAGTTGAAATAAGGAAGTTTAATAGCTGTAGTATTTTGACATAAGGCTATTAAACGTTTTAGAAGTTTAGCTTTTGCCCTCCGCAGTTCGTCTCAAAAAGACATTATTTGCTAGATGTGTGTGCCATAGTTTACTAAGGTTCCATGCCATGTCACGTCATGTAATATGGCTGGTACTGTGTCATGATATGTTTATGTAATGATGCAATAGATGTATGGACCATATATTTATGTGCTCTTGAACGCTGTGTGAGAGGGAATTTCCCTCATGGGGCAATGAAGTGATGCTTATCTTATCTCATCTTTCTTATCTAGCTACCTATCTTATCTTTTTTTTATCTTATCTTATCTTATTTTTGTCTTATCCTATCTTATTCTATTCTTATCTTATCTTATTTTATTCCATCTTATCTTATTTTTATCTTATCTCCTTATTTTAAAATAATGTATACCTTGTAGTGCAACGGTATCTGAACATTTTATAACAGACTTCCCTCGATACTGCGGACTTTGATCGCATGTTATGATGAACCAGAAGATTGTACTAAAGTTATTAAGTTCGTGACAGAACAGAGTTTATGGGTATAGGCGTAAGGTAGAATTACATAGTAGATAAACGTGCTGCGCTACGATCTCTGTATCCTGAAAGTTACCCTGAGTTGCAGCTTTTATAAAACAATTGTTTATTGTTATGATTTTGACTGAGTTTTTTTTTTTTCACTCGTTTTATCCACCTTGTATCTTGGTCATATTCAAGCTTTGTCCCAAAACATCTCATGTTTTGTTATTTAGCACTTTTTCTTTCATTATTATTTTGAAGAATATAAATTATATGGCGAAGAAATCTGGTTCCCAGAATCACCCCACAGTTATCTTTGTTGTTGTTGTTAATTTGGAAATTTATTGTGCATTCATGACAGTAGACTCTCTGCCTAATAGTCTGTTGGCGGAGGTGGCTTATGTAAAGCCACGCCTATGATTGCCACGGAAACAGCACTTGGAATGGTTTTTACTACAGGCACATGAGAATCACCATTACAGAGCGTCGCACTCACTTGCTAACGGAAACGTCGAAGCAAAGTTACACATAAAAGGACCAGCTTGTTTTATTTGGATGCACTATGATCTTTCTATAGGCACAAACAGTTCAGCAATCCATCAGACAGTGAACAGTTACTTAATTAAAGAGTGGATATATTTTATTATGTCTGCACCTACTCTTTGATCTAAGGGGCGATTTATGACGCGCCGTTGATTCTTGCTTTCTCCCTATCTCCAAACTCACACGAAGAAACAGTTCTGCCCAATGACAATCAGTCATCCCTTTTGCATGTAATTACTCACGCCAGGACAGACACGTGTGTACCATTGGCAAATACATGCCAGACTTAATGACAGGTGCAGCGACCGTGAGTAACATGATTTCAGACTAATGAAGTGTGAGTTCATCGATCCACGACCTGACTGTCTATCGGTCTGTCTGTTTATCCATTATATCCATTCATGGCTACATGCAGATAACTAACTAACCGCCCAAGAGTTTATTCATCCATGTGTCCACAAATCCATCCATTCACTCACTCTATCAATGGCATTCTTAGTTCATTTCTTCGTTCACCCATCCACCCACTCACCCACACACCTGTCCACCCTTGAATGCAATTCACTCATCGAAACTGGTGAGCTACCACACACATCAATTACTTCCTATCGCCAGAGACCCTCCCAAACAACCAGGATTCCGTGTGGTGTCAACAATCAACCCTCGGTCTTCAAGTACTCACTCACAGAAGAAACACGTGCACTACCGCCTAATAAATTCCACCGCTAATGACAGCCGAAGGGCCCAGTGCAAGGTACGAACCGCTCCAATTTGTAAACAGCGTATCAGCTTGCTCGGGTGAACGCGTTTATCGCTTGTACCTACAGGCGTATCGTTGTCCCTGTACAAATCCACGGTTTTCCCTGAAGTCTCGGCCACGAGTTCAGGTGTACGCTGTACAAAATTAGTGCCAAACTCACGGATGTCAGATTTCATTCCTTAGATGTGGATTTGATCCACGTGCCTGATTAACATCAGAGCGCGAGACTTAATGAGCCCATGTGCATTTTCCCTCACGTGCGGTGTCTCTTTACACCTAAGAAAACAGATTTGAGGACGGAAGAATGCCAAAAGAAAAAAAGATAGTATGAAAAGCCGAAGACACCGGACAGTAACTGCATTTACACAAGGAATACAAAAATCATGAACAGAAAACTAACAGTTGTCAGAAGGCAGACCACGCCAAGACCAGATGCATAAATATTGTGGGCGGATCTGACAAACCTGGGCTAAAGGTGAAATTTTATACCTCTTTAAGAAATCAAAATAAAATATTTCTAAGACGATTTTAAGCAAAGTATTTTAACGGAATGCAGAAAAATGGCTAATCTTTCATTTGATTATTACAAGCAAACCTCAGTTTCCATAGAAAAATGTTCCTCCTCTGGAGAGCTTTTCTCGGGAACTTCATCTTTCATTTTAAGCCGGATTTCATCAGAACCACTCACAATTATTTATTTTCTGTAGTTGAATGTATATCCGTTTTAGTAGTCTCAGACAGTCTCAGAAAATACTTTTTTCCAGGTAAACCTGTGATAAAAAAAGCCACTGTGCAACATTTTTGTCCAGCATAAAAGTGGCTACTTTTAAAGAGTGTGATTCAAACTGAAAATTTTTCCTAAGATAAAATTGCCACGTTATCTTCCCATTTCTTATTTCCTAAGCATACTTTGAACTGTTGATTTCTTGTGTTATTTCACAAGTTGGAATGGGAAACACTTTATGCAAAACCTTGTACGGGGATCACGCTGTCTGCCATAGGCTGGTGATTGGTGGGTTTTTCTGGTAGGACCTCCGTCCTGTCCTGTCAGTCTGCTTTGTTCTATCTATCCCTTTGCTTTTTTCTTTGCACAATTTAACCCTGAAAGTGATGTCGTGCTTTCTCCAAACTTAAATTCAACTCTGTCACAGTCTTAGTTAAGCAATACAATGAAAAGCGAGTGCAGATCAGCTAAACGGAATAAAAGCAGTTAATAACGCCGATGAGAGTCAGAAATAAGAGATCATTAAGTATGTTATTTAGATACTAACGATCAAGAACAAAATGATACATATCGTGAACACAAAAGCTGTGTTCAGTCGATAACATTGCCCCGATGAAATAGGTCAAGATAAAGACCAAACAAAACAACTAGATACGGATGCTATGTGAATCAATATCCATGCACCTTGTGTCTCCGTCTTAACTTACTGTAATATTCATAGACTTCTTGCTCAAGGAGATGTCATTAATAAGCCAATTGATAAAACTCGATTCTGAGAGAAAAATGGGCCTCATTGAAAGATGTACATGCAAGTGCAGTCTCAACATCATGGCACTGACAGATAGTGTAACATGGGTTGCCTAGATAAACTGGCAATTGAGAAAATGTTGTTGCTGTTGTTATGTTTGTTTGCATATTCGTTCTTCTGTTTTTCTGTTCATCCCTTTGTTTACCTGTTCGTTTGTTTATCTGTGTTCCTTTGTTTGCACGTTTATTTCTTGTCTGTCTACTTATCTGTTTGTTTACCTGTTCGTTTGTTTATTTGTATGTTTCTTTGTTTGTTGTTTGTTTGTTTGTCTGTTTGTTTATGGTTTGTTCGTTTGTCTGTGTTTGTTTGTCTGTCTGTTTGTCTGTTTGTTTGTTGTGGTTCGTTTGTGTTTGTTTGTCTGTCTGTTTACATTATTTGTTTGTTACCTTGTATGTCTATTTCTTTGTCCGTCTGTTTGTTGCTTGTTCGTTTGTCTGTTTTTGTCTGTCTGTGGGTTTAAATGTGTGTTTGTTCGTTACCTGTTTGTTTGCCTGTTTGTTGGTCGGTCAGTTTGTTATTAAGGCTGTGGTTATTCTTTGAGCAATTACTGGTGAACCGGTGATTGTGTATCGATCTGGAGGAGACGTGAACTGAAATACAGCCAACTGAAACCGTAAAGTTGAGTAACGATATTTCACCCCGAGAATTGCCCAACCGAGAGATTGAAGTGACTGGCTGGATACGTAACGGCAATCGTTGCTTTGCTGATTTATTCCCAAGTTTGGCTGAGTCTTGACCAGGTTTGGATTAGAGACGGCATTACGGGAGTTTTCGAAGCGCAATGCTGGTTTATTGGTAGCCCTGATTGCGTCTGTCCTTCAATCTTCCACGGGCAGTCTTCCTTTTCTCACCCTGGTCCAGCCCATTTCCGCCCGCGCTGTATTCTAATGCCCGATTATTCTTTCTCATCCCTCCCCGCCGGTTCTTTGGTTCTACCCTCCCCATGTCTCTCCTTCCCCCTCCCATCCTCACTTTTGTGTACCTCCCATGGGAGTCTGGAATGAGATCCCAAATGAAATGTCAAAAGGCGAGACTTGGTGGCTGTATCGTGTTTTCGGCGTTGTCTTTGGAAAAAGTCTGCGTCTGTTATTATTTACATATCATGCGTCATAGAGTGCGCCGTGTTTATGATTGCGCCAAATGGATGTTATTGAGCGGACGAGATGGCAGCGTGGTCTTTGAAAATATCATTAATGTTGTTGTTGTTGCTGAGGGTGATGAAGATGGTGCTTCTGTTTCTGCCGCTGCTGTCTGTTGTTGGACAGTATTGAAACGGCGTGATTTCAACGCTGTCTTTGAAACTGTCATTAATGCTGGTGTAGTTGTTGTTGTTGTCGTTGGTGATGATGATGATGATATGATGGCGGCGGTGGTGATGATGATGATGGTGCTTCTATTGCTGGTGCTGCTGTCTGTTATTGGAAAATATTGAAAGACAATGGTTTCAACACTGTCTGTGAAACTATCATTAATTTTGTTGTTGTTATTGTTGGTGGTGGTGACGGTGGTTTTGATGTTGAAGAGGAAGGTGATGGTGACGATGATGGTGCTTCTGTTTGTGCTGCTGCTGTCTGTCTTTGGAAAGTATTGGAGGGGCGTGATTCCACCGCTGTCTTTGAAACGATCATAATGTTGTTGTTATTGTTGATGTTGTTGGGGATGATGGTGAAGATGATACTGCATCTGTTTCTGCTGCTGCTGCTGCCTGTCTTTGGAAAGTATGGAAGGGCGTGATTCCAACTCTGTCTTTGAAATTGTCATTAATGTCGTTGTTGTTGTTGTTGTTACTGATGATGATGATGATGATGTTTCTGCTGCTGTTGTCTTTATTTCATTTAAATATCACCGGCCATAGAGTACATTGTGGTTGGCATGGGATTTAGTAATATTGGAACATGGACAGTGATTGTGTTAGAATGCACCAAAGTATATGACACATTTTTTTTGTCCGTGGTTGATACTGCTAGGTCCAATTACATATTGTGACGTGCCTGGGTGGAGAATACGTTGCTGCTGTTTTCATGAAAGTTATCGTTCTGTAACGACATGTCCTGCGTTTTTATTACAGTAAGAAGACTTTACTTTATCCCTAATAACTTGGGACTTGTGGATCTTCTGGCGTTTAGTTACGGACATATAATTTCCTCATAAATGTCTTATTTTACTTTCCAGTAAATATCATGTAAAAACAATTACATTTTGGTCCCTGTGGAAGCTTCTCGAGTAGGGTCATGAAGACACCTGATTTCGGTAAGAGGTAGTTTTTACTTACCTTTCAAGTGATTTTGGCTTCTATCCTAGCACTCGATGCCCGACACCTAACCCATCATTGGTGCTGCACTAGTGAGCATTGTTTTTCTACATCACCAGGCGATAATTTAGTACCAGGAGCATCGTCTTCTGTGAACGCTCTAGAATCTGTGAACGCTCTAGACGCAAAAAGTATACTCGACAACATTTTGCCCTCTCCAACAAAGAGGAACGCAGAAAGTCGTGACGTCACTTCATAAAATTATCCCCATTCCCTATACCTCTTCAGTCGCTCAATCACCGTCTCATAGCTTTACTCTTCTGCACTCCTTCCCTGACATCCGTTCTGCTCATGGTAATTGTTCTCAGGTTCATTCGTACATTTATTATGCACGCATGCATTCATCCTGATCTATGCTTCCGTTCATCATTCATGCATCAACCCATCCTTCCATCCTAATACCATCGATCCATCAATGCATCAGTCTGTCATCCAGTCTAGCGCCAGGGATCAGTCAGTAGTTGGTTCATTCAGTCAACCATCAAATTCGCAATCATGGAGTCATTTTCCGTACTCACGAGCATTTACAGCGCACGTCCCTGCATTACAAGAAACGTAATAGGACGAAAGGTCATGACAGGCCAGACAGTAGTCAGTTTAACATGAAAGTTATACAAAATGCTCTGTCCCATCACAGCACATAACGCCATTTCTCACTCAATATTCTAATAATAGTAATAATAACAATAATAATGAAGATCATTTATACAGCACCCAATCCAAAACATTGCTCTTAGCAGGATGTCTTATTCTCTCCATCTGCAGCTCTCTCTCTCTCTCTCTCTCTCTCTCTCTCTATCTCTCTCTCTCTCTCTCGTTCTCTCTCTCTCTTTCTTTCTCTCTCTCTCTCTTTCTCTCTCTCTCTCTCTCTCTTTCTCTCTCTCTCGCTCTCTCTCTCTCTCTGTCTTTCTCTCTCTCTCTCACGGACAATCTAGTTCCTTATACTCTTATGCAAGACATACATACATGCACACACACACACACACATAACATAGGCACCTAAGGATAAATAAAGTACACATTAAACAATAAAACAGCAAAAATAAGATGGACTGAGAAAATAAATGGATTGAGAACGAGACTTCAGATATTTTTTGTCTTACGCTGAAAGAACTACGCACATTTATAACTACTGTTATTATATAACTGCAGTCCGAAACACCGCTGAAAGAGCATTTCTGTAACGTTGTCTTCTGTGCTACCGTTAATTGGTTAAAATGCTATGTGGTAATTATAATCCCAAGTACGACAATTTACATTTCCCTATATAGCACGGTTTCTGGATAAAACATTCAATGCTATTTTGTCTGGGTTTTTTTGTTTTTTAGATTCTGTCTTTGGAATCTCAGAAAATATATGCACTTTTTAACCTTGGTTGTACGCCGTGGGTCTAATGGACCCAGATGAAATTAAAAGCGATTGTAATTATCTTATTTCTGGGGATTTTTTCTTGAAATTCCAGGTATTCATCAATGACGTTGTTGTCGGGAGAAGGTTAATTTGTATGAGCATTGCCAATTGGTAAACGTGGTATACAGTAACTGAAGAACGTTTTTTTTTTCTTTTTTTAATTTGTAAGAGCCTGGCTTCTCAAATTATTTTTTTTTTCCTTTTTTTCGGTCTAGTCCTTCAGCCATTTATTTGGCGACTGTCAAATAACCAAAGCCCTTAGCTATCCGTAACATTGTGAAGTTGTCGAGGATGCCGAAGGCGGTCGACGGGGCTGTCTGCAGTTTATTGGTTGGCGATCCTTAGAAAATGCATGTCAATGGCCATGACATGGCAGGGAAAGCTTAATAAGTCACTGTGGAGAGTGCACAACTCGCTGGTTGATTTGACTTGGCCTGTCGGATAAGCTGAGTTAAGGAGATATCATACCAAGCCCGGTCAGACACAGTCAGATGCTGCCAGCAAAATGTACACCACAGGAATGGTGACAGAACTGACTATGTCTGACCGGGCTTAGTATGATTGGGTCTTTCCGGATGTACTAACAAAATATAGGAAACTAGCTGAGTTCCCGGCCCTGCCCGGGATAAATCGATTTATTAGTTTCAGTTCTGGGTGATCATTATGGACATGCTTCATTTTGCCTGTTTCTTTAGCTTTATTTTATTTTTGTTTGTTTGTTTGTTTTTAGATACGTTTTACTGCTGTCCCTTTGCGCATTGACGTCCTGCGCGTCCCGCCAGCATCCGTCAAATGGCTATGATTTGCGCACGGGTTAGTTTGTTTGCACATCGCAGGAAGTGATAACGTCATGTGTTAATGGAAAAGAAATATTATAATATTTTCCTTGTCATATTGAAAACACAAACCTGTACTTTTGGCCCTGCAGCGTCAGTCTCCCAATTCCAGACCCTTTCTTTTTCCTAGTCTAGGCACATTGAGAACCACACAACGTTTCATACTTGATAGTCTTAGAACCCAATCTCATCATTCAAACCAGTCCTAACCGGAAGTTCTTTTGTGAGTGTGATATAGACACCGGAAGCAACCTCAAATGCGTACATTTGCCGAAAAAATAGACCGAACGCCAATGTGTCGCAACCTAGAAACTAATAATACAAACTTTCTGCGAGTTGTTAATTATTTTTTTATTTTCTGTGCCGGAGACACGGCCACGGTCTATACTAAGCGCTGTATAAAACCTGAGGGCCACCAAATCAGCATTAACGGAGGAGTAGCGAAAGGCGCGCTGCAATTGTCGTTAGGTTTCACTATTATTAATATAGATTATGGTGTTCAATTCTTGTCTGCCAGCATCAGATTGTGTCTGACCGGGCTTTGTATGATTGGGTCTTTCCGGATGTACTAACAAAATATAGGAAATTATGGTGTTCACTTCTTGTCTGCCAGCATCAGATTGTGCCTGACCGGACTTTGTATGATTGGGTCTTTCCGGATGTACTAACAAAATATAGGAAAGTATGGTGTTCACTTCTTGTCTGCCAGCATCAGATTGTGTCTGACCGGGCTTTGTATGATTGGGTCTTTCCGGATGTACTAACAAAATATAGGAAATTATGGTGTTCACTTCTTGTCTGCCAGCATCAGATTGTGTCTGACCGGGCTTTGTATGATTGGGTCTTTCCGGATGTACTAACAAAATATAGGAAATTATGGTGTTCACTTCTTGTCTGCCAGCATCAGATTGTGTCTGACCTGGCTTTGTATGATATCTGCCTTATTTCTATTTTGATGCTGGGTGGGTCGTCTAGGTCCGATGGACATGGCAACAAAAGCATAACTCTTTGAACTAAATAACCCTGACAAGATTCGTGGTAGATGCAAAATCCATTGATTCGAGCGCACCATAGTACCCTTGCCATAGTTAAGTGTGGGCGTAACGCACCGGCAGTGTCTAACCTTGGGGGCCATCCTTGTTCATGCCGCATGATCCAGGGCGGTTTTTTACCTGGCGAACGGTACTAATTATCTAATTGGTGGGGCGACCTCTTTTTAGGGTCGTTATTTGAAGTGGAGAACACCCGAGGTGCTGAATTTATTTCTGCTAACACTTATGAGGTTATTGCCACTTAGTTTGAAGTTGGATGAAGTCATTCTGGTGTGTCATCATTTAGCCATTTTTGTGTGTGCTTGGCTTATGTTTTTCATTTGCCAGTTACTGTGTACATGTGAGTGACTGAGTGTTTATCAGTCAAGTAATGATGTAGTTTGAGCGTAATGTAATTCGATTCTTGAACTTAACCTTGGTCTAATGAATGCTGCCGTTTCTCTTTTCGTAATCTTTGGACAAATCTCGTTTAACCTGATTTGTACATTCGTGTATTGAAAAAAATGACGACATTCTTTTTCTTTGTAATTTGTTTATTGTGTGAATTTTTTTCATAAAATGTCATGTGTTCTCAAAGCACTTCCCTGCCCAGTTTGTTGTGCCCTTAATTTGCATTTTGGTACAAAAACGCGATCACAAAAGGGCACTACATTTTAGTTTCCACTAAAAAGGCACTGGGCCCGAAGAGACCAGCAACAATCGCGAATATAGTAAAATGGCAACGCTCTATTCGGATTAAGAACAATAACAGTTAACCTTTACGACATCTAATAATTGTGTAGCGCATGGACAAGGGAGTTTGCAGCAAAATATGCATAAGTATGAGACAAAAATGAGACCCGCATACGGCGATTATGATGGGTGGAGAGTCCCAGTCTGTGTCCATAGACAAAGTTATTATGAAAAATATTGAAGATGTGTGTAGGAGCAGATTGTGTTGCTGGTTCGTGGCTGGTATTTTAGTTGCATCATCACGAGTTTTGCTAGCCCTCTAGGCCTTGCCCCCATTTCTGCTTGTTTGGTGAATTCTGGTTCTATGAGAATTTGTTCTCAGGGGCATACTTAACCCTCTAGGCACCATAATGTATCACCAGTGATACACAGACATTCATCACTCGGTTGCAATTCCCATATGAACTCAGCGCGAGAAAAGTAAGAAATTTTTCAGTGTTTTCTACAATGAGCACAAAAAGTCAACTAAATGGTCAAGAAAACCTCTTTATTATGTCCCTAAGAACCCCCCCCCCCCACAAGCAGAAATGAGCGCGGCGCCTGGACAGTTAAGGGCTTCTCGTGATAATTTGGCCGATTTAGTGTCATGTAGAAATTACTATAAAAAAAAAAAACTTTGCTCGCCTTGAGTTCTTGTGGGAGCTGCAACCAGGTGATAAATTGCAGTGTATCACAGGGGATACATGGAGTCTAGAGTGTTCCAGAGCCGGTTATCCTTCTTTTTTTTTCCCCTTATTTTTCAACTCCTTCTTCTTTTTTTTTTTTTTAATTACCAATGGTGGCAGACGTAGCACAACGACTAGCGTCTGTGTCTTCAGACCCTTAACTCTGCAACATTGACTGTCTGTGATCTCTTCTTTCAAGTCCACACCTGCGACTTACGTACTCGGAATCTCAGACTTAATGCGTGGGTTCTACGCACAGTGCGCTGTAAATTGGCGTGACATACATTAACCCGTGTTCGTTGGCAAGATACAAGAAACAGTAAAGGTGTGAACAATGGATACCCCTACTTTCACTGAGGCTTCTCACGTGTCTTTCTTTGTCCACGCAATCTGGAACATTTTTTATCGTAATGCATCTTGCAAGCACGTAATACACAGGTTAGATCGAATTATCGAATATGATCTACCAGGAGTCTGCACCATACATCTTTGGCTGTATGAATGTTCAGTGGACTAAAAGGTAACCTGTGATACGACAAGCATGTTAGAGACGATGATTTTGATAAAGGCTATCATTTTCATCACAGATGTTATCGATGTAAATGTTTTTGTCCCCGTCTCAGGTATAGGAAGTGTCAAATTTTATTAAGATTATTATACATATTAAGGAAAACCAAACTTTGTCTCCAACTCTTAAACACAAAGCACCGACAAGTTAGAACGGGAGATGGAAAAATTACTTTTTGGATAGTTATAAAGTGATTTACGTGCCTAACAGCTGATGGTCAGTGTTCCGTTACAACCGCTTTATCTCCATACTGTGTTCTTCAGATCCATCGAAGAGACACAATTCCTTCACAAAATATGATGAAAAAAGAGAATTCTGCGATGAAAATAAAAGCAACAAAAAAAAAAATCAAGTTTTACATGAATGTGATTGCCTTTTGTAATATCTGGCTCTTCATCACGTCTAGATAATTATCGCCCTCTACTGTGCCATGCCATGTTATGCACAGATATGAATGCGTCCATCAACGTTGAGCACCTTCGTCACATATTATTATTATTGAGGAAACTGCTTTGGAATTTGGAAAGGCAGTGCAGGTGTTCTCAAATTTAAAGAAAAAAAGGCAGTGATAGATTGGAAGAGAACCTGAGCCAAGAGTTTGCTTCTCTCTCGCTCTCTCTCTCTCTCTCTCTCTCTCTCTCTCTCTCTCTCTCTCTCTCTCTCTCTCTCTCTCCCCCTCTCTCTCTCTCTCACTCTCTCTCTCTCTCTCTCTCTCTCCCCCCCGTAGGCTTTTTCTTTCTTTTACTCTTTACCAGGAATTTGTTTACAAACGAGCAGGGAGACAACTTTGCATGGGAAATGTATGAGTTCCTGTATCAGAGCAATGCACGTGGAACTGGGCGCAAACCGTGCTGGGAGATCAAAGAGAATTTTTACTGGTGTAGCTACTCAACGACATTCCGATATTTTTATTTGATTAAAGTGTCAGTAGGTGCTAGAACTGTGCAACAAGTTTATTGGCACGGCTGTTGTTAGAGGCACACAGTCTTATACATAGAAGGCTATAACTGAACGATGAATACAATAATTCAGTATTTTCTCTATTTGGCTTTATAACAGTAGAAAACAAGATTTTGGGGGGAAACCCAGGTAGTTGAATGTAGGTCAGCCATCAAATAGAGTGATGGGTGGAGAAGGTGAGGCAAACAACTGGCCATGAGTAAAGCTCAGACTACTCATATCAACTGACCAGTACGAAGTGCAATGTTTGCCTCACTTAAGAGCAAGGTTAAGGTCTCAGAACTCGGGAATTTTAGACTATCTATTGACAAGTTGCCATGGAGTTCTTTTTCATGTTTATTTGAAAAATAAACAGGAAATGGATTTCCGAAGGTCACAAAAGAAAGAACAACAAAAGAAATAAATGAAACGCTTCAGGGAGCTGTACTGCAGATACTTATTACCTGGTGCAACAAGTAATTTTGAAAAAAAAAGTCAATAACAGTCCATTTTTCACACATTGAAACGATGATTACAGCACTGCAACTAATAATTATTTATGTATAGCATTTTCTTACTTCAACTTTACAATGGAAAGGGGCGGGATGCATTGCCTGTCGCACGGCATTTTGGTGAAAATGTAGGGTAACGTTCATGAAAATGTAGAATTTTACCGTGGCTATTGATTCGGCTGGAAATTGTGTTGCGGTTGTTGTTGTTGTTGTTGTTGTTTTCTCGGGACCAGGCGGTGATTGGGAGGGGATGAGTTTCCTAGCTGTCAACTTCAACAGACTTTTAAGTAGCAACAGAGCTTTACGATCTTTGATCAAATGAGGGATTGTGCTCCGCAGCTTAATTTCGAATTTGCAAAAATTTCTTCTGGATGGTTCATAAACTGTTCCCATTTTCATTTGCATGGAGGCTTTCATATCTTTTGTAAATCTTTGTAATGTTTCGCTATTGTTTGTTTCTAACACGACGCTTTACGCTATACGAGATGCTGTCTTTTGTCATTTTTCGTTTCGCTTTGTTTAAAGCTTTGTAGCTTTTTTGTGGAGTCTGTTTACTGTCACTTAATCACACAGTGTGCATGGGAATGTAAAAATAAAGAGTTTTTGGAACACAACGTACGTTTCACTCAAGATGTTTATTAGCAGTGTTAATTCCTCTGACCTGTTTGCCCCCTATCTCTCATCCTTGACTGGTAGTACCACAGCTTGCTGGTACAGGTAAGCTCCCCGTAACTCTCCTGGCTCCAGGTAACTTAAGGTGGATGATGCTAAAGGCGGGAGATAAGCATAATTGAACGATGATGAAGTGTGGCATGATTCATCACGGAGTTTTCGTTCCTGTTTGAATAAAAACGAATGTTGGGACGTTGCCACAACTCAAGACAAACACACCAAGTTTGTCCCCCCGAACAGCTTTATTATCTGGTTCAAGTCATTCAAAAACGGGTTTTCGAGTTCGGCCCGCGTCTCAATATTATGACGAGAATGCATTTCAGGGAATTCCTAATCTGCGAAAAGCACCTCTTCGAAAGCACAAGTGGCTGCAGTATTGCATTGTTCAATTTAATGTTGTCGTTAGGCACAGTCCGTCCACTGCAGGGTGTGTAGCCCTCCGATACTTCTCTGTTTTGCCGCCGGTCTTGTCCCTGCCTGTTCACCTATCTGCGCAATGTCGTCTCTCCATCGTCTTTCGGGCCATCCTCATGTTCCCTTTGTTATTCAGTGTCTCCATTCAATGCAATGCTTTGTCCATCTGCTGTCTTTCATTCTTCCAGCCCATTTCCACTTTTGATAGTAAACAAAATTACTTGACTCGTGCAGTGGATTTACCACGCCTGTTAAGAAACGAAATGCTCGGTGATGCTGTCTTCTTCTAATAGACAAAGTTATCATCTAGCCAACACAAAGAGCGTAGCCTCCTACTGTGTGAACATTGAATGGAATTCGAGAATAAAAAATTGCATAGTTTTACAAAGACGTGTATGTCTTTCACATTGCAATGTACATACTTGCACGTGCTGGCGTTTACAATTAGAGTTCAAAATTAGAAGTATCAGATCCAAATATGGAAACAGGCAGGAATCATTTTCTAATATATCAGCCTTGTTTGTATCTAATTTTCGACGGTTTTTCAATCCAGTGGGGATTTCCTACTGGTGGTAAAAGAGAAAGACAAATAAAGTTAATTTCTTTCCTTTTTATTATCAAGGTGTAAGGTAAAATACCACTGGTTTGTTGCGAAATTTGCTTGTAGATTTGCTCATCCACATGAAACTTCAGAGAATGACTAACCTAACACAGCCAACGAGCGTCACGCACCCCTGATAGTCATAATGTAATATTCAACAACATGCACTTCAAACGTAGAGATCATTCTCAAACCGGTTTGGCGTCGTTCTCTAAGCACACAGAATTAGATCCATTTCAAGGTTACTTTCTTAACTCTGTGACTCAACCCCTGTGCCTCTTTACACAGGAAGATAGGCAAGAGAGCTCGAGGGTATGATTAACTTCTATGGTTCTCTTACAAATCATCGTGAATTTACTTCCTCTTCCTAGTACGTGATAGATTACTCTGACGAGAAAAACAGCCAGTCAACATCTCCAATCATTATTTCTATCTTAATAGAAAAATATTTGGCCTCTCTCTAGACAGTGACATTGCACTCGTTATATTAGACTTCTTGAAATCATGTAAAGTCAATTCACCTGAGGACTTGGCAGGCAGATCTTGACAGATCTGTAACCTGTTATCTTTATTTCCGAGACAATGACATTATTCGGTGCCATGAATTCAAGTCATGTAGAGGCCTCACACCTACCTGGCACTCACGAAGAAAAAGCAACACGGTATTTAAGCGTATTGGTATCATAATGAAGTGCCACCCTCACAGAATGTTGCTACCCCCTTGTCTACCGTATGGGATGGGTTCATCGCCCACAGTGCCATCTGATATCGTCTTTGCTATGTTAGCGTAAAAATGATGTATTTCTGAGCTAGGCTTCCTGAGAATTCTCATCTAAATGCCTGAGGGAGGTCAACACTGGCAGAATGTTCTTGACCTCATTCGTGACTTCGTTTTCAGAGACGTCACTTTGAAAATCCCATCTGGCCTCGGTTACTGCAGTTATCTAGGAGTACATTCGGTAACGATAAAATCTTGATACACTTTAAAGAAGAGACGTGAAACCTTCTCGCCTCCTGATCTTGCTTCCCTGACTTTTCCCCATACAATGCTATGAAAGATTTAAACTTTCGGGACGACCCGACGTAAAGTCGCGGTAAGAGAATACTCTTGATCAAAGAAAATAATTCTTCTTCTTCTTCTGTTAATATAAACGGTCAAATTAGCGCTCGAACGGACAATAACCTTACGGTAACCGTGGGTGTGCTGTGTTGAATGAAGAAAAGATGGATTATCTACATTGTTATCCAAAGCGTACATAAATATCCTGTGTGCTTTCAAGTACTTCACCGCTTTCATCTCACAACGCAATATTGACAATGCATTAACCATGCTTTATCATAATAAATATTATCAGTATTATGCGATGGTGGATAAGTAATATGGAGTCTTTACTGAGCTACTGACAATTGCATCAGAAAACTATATTACCTGATCATACATACATAAACACCTCTTTACACACAAAGCTTAGTGTATGATATTCATACTGGTGGGAAACGTTCAGAAAGAAATCTCCACATGCTTCACCGGTTTATTTATAAATACTGTAAAGACATAAATTACAATGTAACAGTGTTTGCCTTCATAAATATTATTTTGTAGGACTACTACTTTCTGGACACATTTTATAACGTTCAATAGTCCATAACGTCTTTGGCCTGACTTTAAAAAACAGAAGAACAAAAGAAAACTTTGGTTCGTAATGTCAAGGCGCTATGAGAGAAGGCATGTCTTTACTACGTACTGCTAAATCAACACAGGCCAGGGGAAATTATATTTTATTTTAATAATGTGGATAATTTAATCCATTATTTACGAAGATTCGATTAATATACCTGCATTGATGACCATTATAAAATGCTTTTTTCATCTCTTTTTGAAATTATCAGACTTGCCTTTGACATCATTATCCTTTTTTGAATACGACACTACAAGCTCTGCTTTGTCAGCACCATCGAAGTTCCGCCACACCCACTGATTAAAATTTCTGTCGTGAACCAAACTTTTCTATAAACAGTCATTCCTGTCTTGCTTGATGACGTCAAGAAAGAGGGAGAGGAGAGAAACAGTGTTAATAATGGATTCTTGCTTCTTTTTTTCGTTTTCCACGTCCCCAAAGAAAAAAGAAAATACCCAATCACCCGACGCAATTTACGCTGATAAGTCCATTCAGAGACCCAGTGGAGCTTTAAGTTGTGCGCCGTAATCACTCGGCACTCGGAATTCCGAGGGCAATGAGCCATCGCCAAAGACTCGTTACCTGCAGTCGTTACCGGCGAGTTTTTTTGGTTTCTTTTTGGTCGTTGTTTTATGTTAGCGGGAGAGTTGAATCATTTAATTTGTGCATGGCTGGAGAAAATGATTCTGTGAAATGATGAGATGTTCTTGGAATGTGAAGTACATGTAGTTGTGTTGTATGGAGGCGAGTGATAGAGGGGCTTTTGGTGGGGTCTCCTCCTGTCCTATTATTCTGCTTACTATATTCTGTCTGCCGCCTTCCTTCTTACTATCACACTGTGGACGTTATCACGTTGATGTGATTTTTCCAAACTCAAACTCAAATTCAAGTTGTATGAAGGATTGGAGGAAAGCGAGGGGTGGGGGGGGGGGGGGTTGTCTGTTGCGGACATGTCATCGAGTTCGTACCGCTAAAGATGCGGGTTCTATACTGGTAATGATAACTAACATTTTTCACTGCGATTAACGCTGTGTTTGCCAGATTTCATAATGCGTATTATACAGTGACCCATTTTCTTACTTTGAATTCCTATGGTTTAGTTGTTCGTGAAATACTGTATGACACATCGTTAAGGGGACATTGCCCTTGCTAATTTGATTTTCATCTTTTATAGAGGTATGTACAATGTGGTGACATTGATGGCATCAGTATTTCGTTTCTTGCGTCACAGCGTCGCCATATTGAAAAAATGCCAATACTGTTGTCTTCTTGGCTTTTATAGAATTTTTGTGCCTTCAGAAATACTATGGCATCCGTGTAAGTTCAAGTGAGAGATTCTGGAAGGAAGAGAGAGACTGAGAGGGAGATGACTTACATCATATCAGAGCCAATAGTTTTGTTCCATACCATGTACAAAGAACAACGTGAGTAGATAAGGGCCCAATTCGCAAAAGTTTTTGTAGAGTTAAAAAATACTATAGAAAGTACCCACACCCCACCCCCCCCCCCCACCCAACCCCTTGAAACCCTGCATAGAGTCATTGGCACGTCGTACCTGCTCAGAAACCAAATCTTTCAATTAAAACAAATAAACAAATAAAATAAAACATAATGTCTTCTTCAGATTCAGCACTACCGACAGCGTGAAACTATTTATGATTTGTTACAAAATTCCACGTTAATCATTATAGAAATGATGATTTATCAGCTATGACAACTGATGTTGTCCTAATTTGTCCAGGAGAGGTGTTAAAGCTCGTTTCCAAAGTATTTAATATAGATAAGGCTGGAACAGACAGCGTCAAGCCAGACCTGTCAGAGAAAAATTGATCCGTTTAGGACATTCGTCGTATTATTTCTTCTTTTTATCTCAAAGAGCTGTCAGATATAAATGTTTACATAAGCCTAAATTTGGTTTGGTTGATGAAACGAAGCAACTGCTCACGTCATTTCTGGCACTTGTGGCGCTGGATAACTCACGGTCTGTGGCCATCGGCAGCATCTGTCAAGCAAGGTAAACTAAGTGTTCATAGAGGAGCCCTAGATGCTGGTATACTATGACATGGGTGTCTTTTCTCGACTTGCGGATAATATCTAGTAAGATCTTTCCTTGCGTCACAGTGTCGCCATAGTGAAAAAAATGCCAATACTGTTGTGTTCTTGGCTTTCATAGAATGTTTATGCCTAGCAAGATATTATCACTTCGCCGGAACCGAAACCTCTCTTTCACTATGGAGTTTTCTGAAGTATCGTTTATTTCAAATAACAAACTCATAATATTCGGATTTGCCTACGGTTTCATTTGTGGAAAGGACAGGCCATATTAAAAGCATTTTCTGATCTCTCTTCCTTCCATAATAACTCGCCATTGGTAAGAAATGCCATTTAGCGAAATGAACATAATTATTCGTAATTATTTTCAATGTTTTAAAATCTTTTCAGGCCGATTGTGCATTGGGTCAAGTCTGGTTTGTCTGGGTTTTAGTGTGAGATCTGGACTAAAGAGTTAAACAGGACCACGGTCACTGGCGGGACTGAAACAAGTTTGTCTCACTAGTCCGGAAAAAAATCACGGGCGCGTTAACCCTTAAACTGCCTTTTTTTTTTTCAGTTTGTTCCCATGCTGCCAATAGGCTTCACCAGGTCTACCAAAAATTCCCAAGGCTCACGACCTTAACATTGCCCCTAAGTGAGGCAGAGCAAAGTGAACAATGCTCTTTGCATTACTAGTCATTTTGATACAATCCGCCTCAAATTTACTCATGGTCTGTTGTTTGCCTCACCTCTGCTGCGTACCACTGTTTTTGACGGTTGACCTACTTTGGCTTTTTCCCAAAATTTTGTGTTTGTCTATTAATTTTGCGCCAATTCACAAAACAGGATAGTTCACCAAAAAGAAAAGCACATAAATTATATCGGAAGAGATAGATGACAGTAGCAATGCTTCCTATTTACATCAACCCTGTCTCACTCTGACTAGAGGTGACCAACGGTTCCTTTGTCACGAGTGGAGTGAGTGCAATTAAGGGGATTGCTACAGAGCGGGTGTAGAGTAAGAAGGGCTCACGGCAGACAAGTAGGGAAAGACGGGAAAGGAGGAGAGTAAAATTAACGCACGTAGACAAGTAAGTTAAGCGTGCTGTTGTGAGTGGTGGGGGGTCTGAATGAGGCGAAAGCGCTGTATTACTATCACTGCAAGTTAGAAGGTCCTACGGAACGGACGCTAATAAGAGCCCATCGGGCGGACATAAGGGGAGCAGTCGAGAGACCAGTGAGAGAGTTTTTCCAGTAATGACTGGTAGGTAGAACGTTGATTGATAATTATGATTGATGTATTATATTATATTCGTCTATTACCATGATGTAAATAAGTATATGTGAGGAAGGTGGAAGTCCTTGATATTGGATATAGCAATGTGCGCCATGAGCGATAGATGAAAGTGAGTTCATGGATTTGTAGCGCGAGTGAGTAGTGTGTACTCCGATGGAGGTGTGTTACCGTAAGATGTGTGGTGAGTGAAAGGTGAACTAGTGTGTGTACGCTTCATGGGTTGTAAGGAGAGGTGGAGTGAATAGAAATGGTAGGGTATTATACCAATGTAATGTTATTCTTGTAGGTGTCGAGGACGGGCCGCAGAGCCACCTCGATGAGCACAGGGGATAGGCCAGCATAGGGCCGGAGGCCACACATAGGCCAGAAGTGAGGCTGTCAGTGCAGGACAGTAGAGGCACATAAAGTCGTGGCAGTCAGGCCACGGACAGGGACGTAGATATGAGCGTGAATGTGATAATGTACTATTGCCATGTTGAGGGGCTAGTGAACTAATAATGTACTATTGAAATGATAATGTCTATTGAAATGATAATGTGTTATTGCCCTGCTGAGGTGCTAGGGGAGTGCTAAGGTGTATGACAATAGGAAGGTGATATTGAGAGACTGCGGTGCCGGTGAATTACTAATGTGCTATTAAGACCCTGAGGGGCGAGGCTGAGGCCGAAGTGCCTTTAGGAGTAACTACCGGGTTGTGGATCCGAGGGAGAGGGTGTGTGAGAATAAGGCCGTTGTACGGCAGTTAATTGCAATAATATAATGTATGTAATTGCGCTATTATCTGTATAATTATGTTAATAAATGTGTGAGTCTGATGGGTTGTTCTGTTAAGTGTTAAACTTGTTTGTTCGTGATTGTTGTCCTGTCATAAACTATTACATCTCCCAGTCTGGGATTTGTGACATCCTTCACAGGTGAGCATTATTGGGACAGCCAATTTAAGGGTTAAATTTTACCCCTTAAATTGCCTTGAGAAAGCTGGCGGAAGGAAAGACCTCTTGAGGCAAGACACACAGAGGCAAAACAGAATTGACTTAGTGCGCCACTAACCAAAAGAGGATTCAAGTGAGAATTGCAAAGGTGTAGTTTCTGGGGCTTCGTGCCATTTCCCAAGTAGAAAAAAACCAGAAGAACAAAATTAGCCCTTAGATCATGTTTATACTTCGAGAATTGTTTCTGTAACCCACAACGGGTGTGTTTAAAGTGTTTCAAGCTGTCTGTTCGTATAACCACTTAAATGTGTAGCTAGGTAAGTAAATGGGGTGGCATGCTTGAACTTTAGAATCACACGCACGGTATTCAATTAAATTCCACCGTAGCAGAGATCTTTACGATATCCTCACGTTCTCCCAGAGAGCTCTGTAGTTTGTTTCAGATCTCTTCGGTAATAAAAAATGGAAGGTTATCAAGAAAGTTTACTATCTCTACAAACAAAAATATGAGTAAGACAAGACAAGAATCACATTTGATGTCAGTGTGTTCTTATTTTGTGTCATTGTCTCAATGTAAACGACGCGGTTCTTTTATTTCTTCTCTCTCTCTTAAAAAAAAAAATGAAATAACATCCTTGATCTAAATTGGATCTTCATGAATTGCACGTTCAAACGTTCTGGCGTACGCACAGGGAACTCTTTTTGGCACTTGTTCACACGTGCTGTGGAAAATACTGCATATATACAAAAAAAACAGCAAGGCTCTTGTCACTGGACTTCAGACTGAGTACAAAGCCAAATAGAGAATAACGCCAGGTTGTGTTCACTGTAGTGTTCAGCTAGAGCTTACTAGGTGAAATACTACAATCATGTTCTCCTTCAAGCTTTTCTTTTCTTTAGAACAAGCTGGCCTATAAACGGCGTACTTAAACGAAGATAATGAATATGTGGAAAGGATTGGAAACCGTTGTGTTCTGACAGAGAACCCGTTATTCTGACAAAATCATCTTTCTGTTTTTGCATAAGATACAAGAAGGTATCGTCATCTTCAACGGTTTGACCTAATTGTAAAGCCTATAGATTCCTACCAAGCCAAGATTCGTGGGTTTTTTTTTTTCATTTCCTGTTTCACATCATTTCAATGGGTTTTTTTTCCCAATTTTTCTAGCCTGACAAAAGTCCATAGTAACTTACGGCTTGTTTAGTTTATTTTCTTTTCAATTATGAGCTTTTTTTTTTTTTTACAGAATTCAGTTTGCTGTGGTGTTGTTGTTATTGTTGGGTTTTTTTGGTGTTTTTTTTTTTTTTAATTATGTGTTGCAAACGTAAGCATTCTTATTTTTGGAAAACACATGTTTTTTAATCTGCATTTGTTTGTGCCAAGCTTTACTGCAGCCTTCCAGTCTGTTGTGTGTTTTTTTTTTTTTTTTTGCTTGTTTGTTGCTGTGTTTCAAAGACATTCCGCGTTCTGCTTCTACAGCGTTTATGTGTGGGAAATACGGAAGTGTTTTACTCTGACTCGCTGCAATGAGCTCTAGTCTGTCCGGTTCTAGGCCATAAATACGGCCATCATCAAGGGCAGTGTTGTGTTATTGTGCGACTTCAATTTGTTTGTTTCCAAGCTTCAGGAAATTCAAATTACGATGGAAATGTAATCTACAGAGCGATGACTGGTCAAGAAGAAAAAAATACATAAAATGAGTTCGGGTTTTCCTCTCACGTTGAAAATTGTATTTTACATGGGCATTTTGTGCCTTCCGGCACTAGTTATTATGTGTTTTTGTCAGTGCAAAAATGCGAGGCGATAATTTGGATTGCATTATACTATCTATCTATCTATCTATCTATCTATCTATCTATCTATCTATCTATCTATCTATCTATCTATCTATCTAACTATCTTTCTATCTATCTATCTATCTATCTATCTATCTATCTATCTATCTATCTGTCAATCTGTCTGTCTGTCTGTGTCTCTGTCTGTTTGTCTGTCTGTCTGTCTTGTCTGTCTGTCTATCTATCTGTCTATCTATTTATCTATCTATCTATCTATCTATCTATTTATCTATCTATCTATCTATCTATCTATCTATCTATCTATCTATCTATCTATCTGTCTGTGTGTCTGTCTGTTTGTTTATCTGTCTGTCTGTCTTTGTTTGTCAGTCTGTCTGTCTGTCTATTTATCTATCTATCTATCTATCTATCTATCTATCTATCTATCTATCTATCTATCTATCTATCTGACTGTCTGTGTGTCTGTCTGTCTGTGTGTCTGTCTGTCTGTCTGTCTGTCTTTGTTTGTTTGTCTGCCTGTCTATCTATTTATCTATCTATCTATCTATCTATCTATCTATCTATCTATCTATCTGTCTGTCTGTCTGTCTGTCTGTCTGTTTGTCTGTTTCTCTGTCTGCCTGCCCATATATCTGTCCGTCTGTCTGTCTGCCCGCCCTTCCGTACGTCCGCCCCGTCTGTCGGTCGGTCTGTGTGCCTGCCTAGGTCTATCTATATGCCTATTTACACGATAAAATATGCATTTCCTCCATCGAATTCGTCTATTTCTGTGTTAGTCTATCAATCATCCACACATTAGTATGCCTCAAAGAAATCAGGGCACAAGAAAGCACAAACACATAAAAACATAACGACGTTTACATCACGCGAGGATTTTATAACTTCCTTGAACAACAGGAACAGACAGATTATAGTCTAATTGAAAAGTATCGTGTCCGACGTCTGAGTTTTATTACAGCACGGAGTGCTCACGTCCGATGTCGTTAAGACCAAGACGTAATCCAGTTTTTCCGAAGAGAATGAAGCAAAAACTTCTCTTCCAGGGAAAAGGTAATAAAGGCCAACCACATTTTGGGCTAATAATAGAAGATTTGAAGTATTTTGGAACACTGGGGTTTAAAAATAACCCTTTGGAAGATGGGCTGTAGTTGTTGCATGTCATTATGTAGTGAGTGAACTCTTGGATGAGACTCAGAAACGGGGTCTATAATTAGCATTTTGCCGAGACACTGAGCCTGTCATGATGAGCTGCTAATCTATAGGGTGAGGTGACATGTCAGAGGTGTGAGTGGAGCATTGCAGTCTGTCTCTCCGGGAAGCGGAAGGGGGGGGGGGGAGATGGATTGAGATGGAGTTTGAAAGAGCGTTTGGCACCGTGCTGTTTCACTAAGGAGAGAGATGACGAGAAAGAGAGTACACCCGAAGAAGGCATTGTGCCAGCAGATCCATGAAAGAAGACGGTATTTTCTGACGTGAATCCACGGCGCATCTTGTCATTTCTTGTTGTCATTTACTTTCTCAGTTCACTTTAATTTTGCTGTTTTATTGTTTAATTTCTGCCTTATAGTACATTATGTGTGTGTGTCTATGTGTACATTGTATGTCTAGCAGAGAGAGATGGTGAGAGAGAGAGAGAGTGTGAGAGAGAGAGAGAGAGAGAGAGAGTGAGTTGCAGATGGAGAGAACAAGACTTTCTGTAAAGCGCCAAGAGCAAATTGTTTGGATTGGGCGCTATATAAATGATCTTCATTATTATTATTATTATTTCTGAAGGAGGCCGAACTATTCAAGTTGATTCAACAGATTTTTATCATATCTACGTTCATACAGACATACTTTACACTGCGGGCCTTTTCCCTTTAGATTTTTAACTTCATTTTATTTGATCTTATTTACAGGAATCCGAAAGTTAAAAGCTAGCCCAAAACAAGATACCGAGAAAGCCGCGAAAGGCACAATGTGGCCGTTATCGTGCCGACGGTTAAACTCAGAGAGAGAGAGAGAGAGACAGACAGACAGACAGACAGAGAGAATAAAAATAAAGACGTGAAACTTTGTGACTGTCTCTGTTTCCTTATTAAGACGACATAAAATAACTTCACCAGGCGCCATCGGTATGTCCACTGGTAGTACTGTTGCACCTTTTTCTATCCTTGTTACTGTGTTTCCACGGACGTGTGTAATAATCTCTTGAAGTATTTTTCCTACTCGTAATATCGCTCCTACTTTGTTCTGACAAGCGTGCACAAATGATATAATAATTACCCTACCTGATTTGTCCCTTGGCCTGCCACGATAATCACCCATGGCAAATTTGTATGGGAGACCGGTGTGCTCATGTTTGCGTTGATTCTTTTAATTAGACAAGATCTCATGTCTGGGCCTAATTAGCAAAGGATCACATGTGCTGTCTAGGGGCCAAACTCTTCAATGACGTAATTAACCTGAATACAAGGAGAAGATACGTAGGTGAATACAGATGTTGGAGGTAGGTGAACGGTGTTGAAATTGGGGGAATGTGTGGCAGAATGTACTATTATAAGAAACAGTTGTCAAAGGAATAACTGATTAACTGGATATAGTGACAGTTAGGCGGGTGGGTGGATGGGTAGATAGGTAGATAGGTAGGTCGATTGGTAGATAGGTGGGTTTGAAAATAGAGGGAGGCAGGCAGGCATGCAGGTAGGTAGGTAGGTAAGTACGCAGGTAGGTAGACAGGCAGGTAGGTACACATTAAGGCTGATAGGCAGATAGGTAGGTAGGTAGGTAGGTAGGTAGGTAGGTAGGTAGGTGGATAGATAGGTAGGTAGGTAGGTAGGTAGGCAGGCAGGTAGGTAGGTAGGTAATTTCTGCTTTACTAAGCAAAGGGAGAGGCGGACAGACAGACAGACAAACAGACAGAGACAGACAGACAAACAGACAGAAATAGATAGTGTCAGAGAGAGATTGCCGAACAAACGGATTGTCACGAGTGGAGTGAGCGGGATTCAAGGATTACGGGGGCATGGAAGTGTAGGATTGACTCACGGGATAGTGAGGCTGCTCACCTATATTGACTTCTGTTAGTTAACGTTGAAGCGTGCATGTTGTGAGTGAAGTTGAGGCGTAGTAGAGGCAAAATCTGAATAGTCAGATCACTGCAAGTTAAGAGGTCCCAGGGGACAGACGTGAGATCAGAGCAGTCGGGAGATTGTTGTGTGTTTTCCAGTGATGACTGGTAGGTTGAACTGTGATTGATAATTATGATGATTGATGTACTAGATTCTCCTATGACCATGATGTAAATAAGTTATATGTGAGGACTGTGAAAGTCATTGATTACTGTGTATAGAGATGTGCGCAATGAGCGATAGATGTAAGTTAGGATCATGGATTCGTAGCGAGTCTGAGTACGGTGTAACACGGTGGAGGTGTGTTACCGTAAGATGTGTGGTGAGTGAAATGTGGACTATTGTGAGTACGCTTGATGGTTCGTAATGAGTGGTGAAGTGGATAGTAATTGTGTGGTGTATTACAGATGTAATGTTATTCTTATAGGTGCCGGGGTCGGGCAGAGAAGCCACCCGCGGTGAGCGGACTTGTGCCGGGGTTGGGCAGAAGGCTACCCACAGGCCGCCTGAATGAAGCTGTCGCGCAGGACAGCGGGAGCACATGAGTCGTGGCAGTCTGGCCACAGACAGGGACGTTGTTATTGTCCTTATTGCTATTAAGATGTTAATGTGCCATTGAGAATATAATGTGCTATTGAAATAGTAATGTGCTGTTAAGACCTCGAGGGGAGATTGAGATACGGAGATTAGGTTGAGCAGGCGCCAATAAGAGAGGCCAGCAAGTAATATATATATAGATGTGAGGCTGAGGCCAGAGCATATTTTAGAAAGTATTATCGGGTTGTGGACCCGTAGAGGAATGAATGTCGGGAGTGCTGACCATTGTATGGTATTTGAATTGAATAATGTAATGCACGTATCTCTTTATCTTTATGTTTAATAAATGTGTGAGTCTGATGGGTTGTTCTGTTAAGTGTTATACGTGTTCGTTCGTGATTGTTGTCCTGTTATAATTATTACATCTCCCAGTCTGGGATTTGTGACACGGATGAATAGATGATGGATGCACTGGTCAACAGACAAGTTCATGGATGCAAAATTATACCATCTTCATGGATAGACTGAAAGTAACACTGCTTTCTGAGTGAATAGAACAGTAGAAGCCTCAATTGATGAAATATGTCAGGAAAAAGGGTATGTGACTTGGCCATACAAAACCATTTGTCTGTTGTATGAACTACTTAGTGATGATTTATAAGCTGCTATGCGGGGGTAATTTGTTTATTCCGAATCCAGAAATCCCCCGAATCCCCTGAGAACTTGAGCGTGCTGGAACTATACAGCCTTCTTATGCATACTTCTGTCCATTATTTGGTTTAGCACTGGGTCGTAATATTATTACAGGCTTCATCACAGAACCTACAAGTCGATAATCCGGGTCTCTAACTGCCCAAATCCTGAAATTACTCCAATACGAAAATGTTGAGATGTTAACTCTCTAGTGAATCAAGGCGACAATCTGCATACGGGCCACCATGTGTGCGTTCACTGTACAAAATTCTGGGTGCCCAGTTAATCTTGCCATAGCTGTTAATATTGGGTTTATAGTTTTTGTACTCTATTTCTCTTTGTAGAGTCTATTTTTCACACTATCAAACCATTTAACAACCAACGGTTTTCATACTTGTATAATTTCTTTAGCTTAGAAAGAACAACAAAAGAAATTTAATAAGTGAAACTCTTCAGGAGCTGTACTGCAGATACTTATTACCTGGTGCAACAAGCTATCTGTCCATCACCTACATGATATTTGAACTCGAAAGAGTTAAATTATCCATCCGCCACGTTTCATCTATCAGTACATCCTTTTGTCCATGTCTATCCATCCCTCCGTTGATCTGTCCATCCTGATGTGCATTCTGCAGGACCTCACACTTACGACAAATGTGGGTATTAATCTTAGTCACACACGTAAGTCGCTGCCATTGACCAATAGCTGACCTGACAATCGACCACCCACGCACATCACTCAGCCAGCTACATCTCCATCAAGAGCCCCACCAGTGACCGGCAGACTCTGACCATCTGTGTGCACGGCTCAGCTGCACCTATAACCAGTGACGGCCTCAAGTAGCGCACTCGTCAGGTTCCGGATAGGTTACGTAACGGGATGGATTCCGCTCGTAACAGCTACAACGACTCTCTTGGGCATATTTAGGGCTTATCAGAACCATACCTTCCAGTACGCTTCACTTAACACCAATCAGATAGTACGTTATCTGGCATTTTCTCTGATCAGCGCCAGATTTTTTTTTCCCTCTTCATTTCGAATTCTTGTAAACGGGAAATTAACTTTTTTTTTTTTTTTTTTGCTTTTTTGTTTTCCAAATCTGTTACCGCGAAACATTACGCCATTATGTAAGTGCTGTACTTAAATGACTGTACAAAGTCGTTAGGCCCGGCGTGCACCAGCTGCTTTTGATTGATCAGCTAGATGGATGGTGACGTCACTATATTGAGTTTCAATGAGGCCTCAGGCACCAGCCAGCTAGTTGAAAGTCATTGAAATACTACTACTACCACTACTATTGCCATTACTAAGTCTACTACCACCACCATCATTTCTACTGCTTACCGGCATTGTTAGTATCACTCGACCACTACTCATAATTGTCACAAGGACATTGATGCGGGTGTAACATTCCCTCTATAAATTTATTATTCTTACGAAAATCACTACTATTGGAAACCATTCCCATAGACAGTGGTCATTCCAGCCCTTCGGTCATGTAATTACCAATACACTGTACTGGGCGTAATGATTCTGTCAAATTTTGCGAATTTGATTCTGTTCTCGTTGGTCGGCTCAGCTTGCACAGGAAGTGACCAGCGTGACAGTCTGGGGTCTCCAGTGTTACAGAAGTGTCTGGCTCGCTTGACCATCTAGACACTCAATTGACAGTCCAGACCGCCCTCTGTCCGGTAACATTGGTGTCTAATGGTATAGGAAAACCATGGACGTTTGCCATAACAAGACAGTAATAGAACACAAACTAGAATACGTAAACCAAGGGGCATTTGCCATAGCAAGACAATGATAAAACACAAACTTTAGTAAGTAAACCAGTGGCGTTTGCCACAGCAAGACAGTAATAGAACACAAACTTAAGTATGTAAACCAGTGGCGTTTGCCATAGCAAGACAGTAATAGAACACAAACTTTAGTAAGTAAACCAGTGGCGTTTGCCACAGCAAGACAGTAATAGAACACAAACTTAAATATGTAAACCAGTGGCGTTTGCCATAGCAAGACAGTAATAGAACACAAACTTTAAACCAAGGACATTTAGCATAGCAAGACAGTTATAGAATACAAACTTAACTGCGTAAACGTCCTGACACAAAAGTTAAAGTTTGTCCTGTTTCCAGTGGTGGTCACTGTCAGTGAAGACATCCACACACAATATAAACAGTAAAAATTATAATTCTATCCTTCTTTGAATCTTGTAGTTTTGAAGACTATGTTGAAGACCCATAACAGGGCCTTCATCGATAAGCTTGATCAACGATGGTTGCTACAGCAGAAAGCTCCAGATAAGATTGCTTATCCCGAAGACCAAAGGAGCCACATGAAAACAGATAAGAAAACAAATAAAAATAGAAAAAAACGAGGAAAGCCGTGGAATCCAACAGGGTTTCCAATGAAACACTCAGCAAAGACACTTTGTTTCTTTGCCAGGTTGCCTTAGATTTACAGTTTCAGTAAAGTGCATCCACATAAGGCAAGAGAACAATAAGCTAGAAACTCTACAGGAGTTATTTATTTTACTTCGTGCGAGTCTTTGACGTCACAGCAGGGGCCTCCGGTGATATCGCCGTTCTTCTACCCCAGACAGATAATTCACGGGTAAATTGATTTGAATTTCCGGTTCAATTTCAATTTTAATGCGGCGTCTCCTGCATTAGCTTAATGGGTCACTTTGTAATGAGGTGATACCCCACCCCTTCTCCCCTACTCCCCGTCTCCCCGTCTCCCACTCCTACCCCCATCCCCATACATGCACTTGGTCGAGAGCTATCAAAACAAAATTATAACTCTCTAAATCTTCCATGGTTTTCACTTTCAATCCTGAACCAGAACTCATTCTCGAAGTTTGAGGAGTCTTTCAGAGTAGGCAAATTAAGAGCGTAGGCCTGATAGATCTAAATGCCATCAGAAAAGTAGCTGAAACTGCTTTATGCTGCCCCATTATCTTTGTCCTTTAGCGCTAACCAGTCAGACACGCCTTCTTTTAGACGACCCAAGATTCATCATACCTTGTTTTAACGTGTGCTACAAGTTGAGACACGGGAATATTTTCACCGCGTGTCCAGTGAACGCGACCGCGCCAGCAGCACTCTCCACAAGTTACCTTTGACCATGTAGAATAGCTTGCCTGATACTGACAGCTTACAATGGCTTACTATAAAAACTAAAGAAGCTTAAGCTTCAGGGCCCCTAACCCCGGAGGGACCCTGAAGATATTTTTTTAATGAATGAATTTTGGACATTGCCCTATCGTTGGTCCCATAACAGTTCAAACTTCAGGGCCTCAAGAACGTTAGTCCGTCATTGACAGCTTAACTGCCTGGTTAAAATGATACTTCGAGAACCTGATTCGCATAGTTTGGAAACGGGGATCACTTTGTCAAGTGAAAAACTAGGTTGAACTTGGATCAATCAATAAACACTTTCACTTACTTTTATTTCTTCTCCGTTTTCAAGATTGAGGTGTTGTCTTTCCATCGCTCAAGATCTAGGCCAACAATATGGATTGTTTTTTTCCATTACTCACACAATATCTCCCATGCTTGACGGTAGTTGCGTTACACAATGTGACGAGATTGATTTTCTGAATCCTTATTGAAACTTTAAACCGTTTAGGTTTTTTCAATGCTGAAGCAAGCCACTCACTGCAGAGTTTTGTCAAAAGGATGGGCATTTGTAGGAGAGTTTATGTATTAGATTTATTTTTTTTTCAAGTTCGTTTAGCCTGCTGAAAATCACAGTAACCGAAATCTTTCATATTATTTCTAAATCTAGAATTGAGATTGACTTCACTGATAGCTATACATCAATGTTTGGTGACAAAACTTGGCTTTTTATGATTAGACAGTATGTTTCTCTGGTGGACATCCGCTGTTTCTTTTTTCATATTGTTAAGATGTATGCATTAAAACGTCTCCCTCTTATTAACGACATTACATGGCGGACATAGCAACACTTCAGGGGTGTCTAGTTCTCAGACATGGACCTGGTGCTTATTCAAGGCAGGGGTGAAAGTGACAGAAATGCTCACAGATTGAGGACCTCTCTCTCTCTCTCTCTCTCTCTCTCTCTCTCTCTCTTTCTCTTTCTCTCTCTCTCTTTCTCTCTCTCTCCTCTCTCTCTCTCTCTTTCTCTTTCTTTCTCTCTCTTTCTCGCTCTCTCTCCCTCCTTCCCCTCCCCTCCATCTTTCACTCCCTCGTCTGACATATCTCTGACAAAGAAATGGTCATCACTGTTTCTGTGTGCATTCCAAAATCCAAACCCAGACTGAAAAGGTTTTTACAGTCTTTCGGTAAAAAACAGGCCGTTTTTACAATGATCAAACCGGGTCATGATTATTTTATTTGCCACTGACACATCTGAACTGCGATATTTGAGTTTCATTCTTAACACTGCATGTGAAGAACAATACCGAGCTTGGCAAGCTACTCGTAGTTTCAGAAATATGTGAATGTTTGTTGATCAATATGAAGCAGCACGGGCCCTTTTGTGTGAGCGACCTCCTGTAGAACTGTATTAGCTGTACCAGTGCAGTGGGAATCAACTCTTGCAGCTCGTGATCGAAGAGAAGCTGGGAGAGGTTTGTCGGGCTGGGCAGGGTTGGTGATCTTATCATTTGTGGGTGGATCTGACAAAACCGGGCTAAAGATGAAATTTTGTATACCTTTTTAAAAAAATGAAATAAAATATCTCTGGAACAATTTCAAACGACATTTTTTGACTGAATGCAAAAAAGTTGGGAATCGTTCATGTATAAGCAAATATCGATTTCCTTAGATAATCCCCCCTCCCCCCTCCCCCCACCCCTTTTAAAGGGGTTTTCTCATGGATTTGGCCTTCCACCACCTTAAACCCGATTTCGCCAGATCCACTCACATTTTGTCGTGTGGATGGCTTGTTTAAACACGGGGAAGGGGGCGTAGAGTATATTTTGTCTATCACACTTTTAACCATGCGACTGGGGATGGGCATGAGTGCAGAGTCTATCTATTCTGTATTTTGTTAATCGTGAATAACTAAAATGAATGTTGGGGTGTGGGGGAGCGATAGATGGTGTCATGATTTCAGCCCTACTTTAAAAAAAAAAAAGATAAAATATAACAAAATGTTGGATGTAGGCTTGATGTGGCGGAGAATGCAGGTGGTAGGGGACACTCTGAAAGGGGGCAGGGGCCGAATTCTTTCACTCAGAAACTGAGGGAGCCGGGGAAAGGATTCGAGAGGTATCACAGATGTGCGCAACAACTGTCTTTCAAGAAGGCTCTGGCACCAGATGAGGAATACTCAACGGTGCTCTCGGTGATTGCAGAGAGGGGAATGAGGTAAATCAGATGAGAAATGATACCTCCAGGCAGTATAGATTTTGTGCTCCATGTCTCCGGGTCGTGTATTCTTTCCATTGTGGGAGGACAAGAACTGCTGTTGTAAAGATTCGGTTCTTCAAACAGAACATAGTAATTGTGTCCTGGAGCATTTCACCAAACTTGAAATGGATCCAAATGTAAAAAGATAAACGTGACGATTAAGCGTACAAAAAAGACATATCTCGGCAAACATTCTTTTTCAGAATATTAGAATCTCGCTGAGCAGTGTCCTGGGTGAAGCAGGGAGAACGGAGAACGAAATGGGGGATGGGACGGATCACGGGTCAACAAAATATGAATACAGGTCAGCTTGTCCACGGGAAGTTGCTGGATACCATTAAGTTGTTTACTGGCAGTTCAATAAATAAATAAACCGTGACAGCGAAACGTGTGGTTTGATTTACATTTATATGCTCATTATCAGTGATATGTGACTGGAAAAGTCGTATTGCTATACTTAAAAAAAGATAATAGTGATAATAATAGACAACTTTACTTGTTTCCAATTTTGACATTTTGAATTAATCTACAGGGTGGGCTAAAAGTTATTTTACCATAATTTTATCATTTTATTAACATAGTTGTATTTCAACAAGGGTAATAAGGACGTCATTTTAAAGTTTCGATTCAACTTGATTTTTAATTTACTTAATGTACGGTTCATTTAGTTGAAATATAATTGGTGTACACTTCATTTAAATCAGTTGCAAGATCATTGGTGTACACTTTATTCAATGCAACATAATTAGTATACTCTTTATTTAGCTGCACCATAATTATTGGTGTGCACTTTATTTAGTTGCAATATAAATGGTTTACATTTTATGTAGTTGAAATATAACAGTGTTAATAGGATAGTATTTTTTTGGCCCAACCTGTGTATTTGACTTTCGACTTAGAACTCTTCAAACTCAATATTCATAGAGATGTGTAAATGCACTCATCCCTGGAGAAAGGGCATTACCAGTTGGAGTCCCATACACCCATTGATTTGGTTTCGATCTGAATTTTTAGTGTACACCATTAATTATTACTCGTATTTGTGTGGATTCACGCTTGAGGGGTCCGGAAATTGAACAGATAATGGAGCGTCCGTGCCAATCAAGTGGATGCATTTAGGTGTTGTTCTGCAAATTAGAAAAAAAAATACAACTGAAAACTCTTGCTGGATGGGAAGGTGGTCGGGATTTGGAGCCTGGAGATCTCTTGGACGCCGTGGTTTAAGGTCCAGTTTTCTATGTGACGTTTTCCCTGGCTTTGTGGGTTACCCGTCGTCTTGCCAGTGGGTAGGATCTATACTAATAAAAGAGAAACTTTACGACATTGCGCGCGCCTCTGTCGCTACTCCTCCGTTAATGTTGATTCTATGGCCTTCAAATTTTACACAGTGCTTAGTATAGTCTGTGGTCGTGTCGCCGGCACATAAAATTTAAATATATTTGAGAAGTAACAGAACGTTTCTTTCCGTTTTTGTGTTGCGACACATCAAATTTTCGGCAAATTTGCGGCAATTTTTTGTCATCGATTATAGTATTCTGTGCGCAAATTGCTTGAGCGATTACAGTCGCCGATTTTGTTGAATCGCCTCGCAATATAGCCGATTGTGCTAAACTGCCTCGGAATAGACCCCCAAATTACATGTCTTATCATGAGGACGCAGATCTACATGTCTTATCATGAGGACGCAGATCTAATGATTTACGTGCACTGTACCTTCAAGAACGCATTTTCTCATAATATTTCATCGACTAAAGTAATCAGACCTATTTAACTCATGATGTTTTACGCCAACGATTACCACCAACTTCCGCCGCCACACATTTTAAAACAGTGCACAACTGTGGTTAAGTTTCAACTTCGTTCTGATTAGTTTACATCTAGACTAGGTCTATATATCTGTGTTTTAGAATGTGTTTTCAATAGCCTATGCCTACATTCTAGACTAGATCTAGGAAAGGAAAGATTCTGGATTAGGTCGGGAGATTGACGCCACAGTACAGGGCCAACGTTTGAAGCGGCAACGATTGTTGTACGTGGGTGGCCATCACACATTTTAACTGTTTAAAGCAGCGCCCAACAGCAGGACTTTCATTTCGTTGCTCAACAGCAAACCTTTTTGGCTTTGGTTAGGTTTCAGCTTTGTTCTAATTAGTCTAGACTAGATCTAAGTTTTTAATATGCCTAGGAAAAGGAAAGGGTCTGGATTAGGGAGATTGACGCCACAGGGCCAACGTTTCAAGCGGCAACAATTGTTGCATGTGGGTGGCTCAGCTACCACCAATGAAGATTCGGCAACTGAAGAAGATGGAATTGCCATGCAGTCTCTTCAAGCTATTCAGAGAGTGCCTCAAGTGCCTGATGAGCTTGCTCAAGAACGCCGTCCACAGGAAACGCCAGTCCCTGCCCCAGCTCCACACCCGCATGAATGTTATTGAAAGGCCACCCCCTGCCCTAGCTACACACCCGCAGGAAAGGCCAGGCCCTGCTCTAGATCCAGGAATTCCAATGGCTCTTAACTATGCACCACATGCATTTGTTCAAAGGCATAACAATGCCATTTGAGGGATGACAAAGATATGTCCCCATTGTCATGCATCAAAATTTAAATTGGAAACTCCTGGAATGTGCTGTGGAAACGGTAAGGTAACTCTGACTCCTTATCCACCTCAAACTGAATATTTGCACACCCTCTTTCACCAGGAAACCCCTGACGCAGTGCACTTTTTATCAAATATCCGGAAATACAACTGTGCTTTCCAGCTGACATCCTTCGGATGCAGTGAAATTAATGTTTCAGGTTGGAATCCCCAATTCCGCATCCAGGGCCAAGTCTGTCATCGCATCGGTGGACTTCTACCAAATACAAATACTGACGCCAGTGTTGACGCAAAATTTCTTCAGATCTATTTCATCGATGGAGAAATGTCTGAGGTAACTGCCAGAATGGGTGTTGTTGATGGTCTTCGACAAAACATTGTGGGGGCAATTCAAGAGGAGCTTCATGCACACAATATTTATGTTCGTGAACTGAAAGCAGTGCATGAATTTGCATTACACAACAATTTGGAAAATTACCGCATCAGTATTTCGAATCACAACCGTCCACCTGGAGAGCATGAAAGACGCTATAATGCCCCCGAGACGAGTGAGGTAGGTCTGCTTATGCCCAATGATCCTGTAGGTGAGAGAGACGTCGTCTTGAGGACGCGTGATGATACCCTACAACGCATCAGTGAATTTCACCCTGCGTATGATACCATGCAATATCCCATACTGTTTCCAAGAGGTACACATGGATGGAATTTGCAGATGAAATTCACAAACAATAACAAACTCACCATGCTGAAATTTTACAGCTTTCACTTTATGACACGACCAGGGAATTACATTTTGCTCAGCAGAAGGCTACTGCAGCAATTTTTAGTTGATGTCTATGCCAAAATTGAAAGTGAACGCCTTTTTTACATTCGGCGTGAACAGGGCAGACTGAGGGCAGACAGTTATGGTGCTCTGAGAGATACCTTCACCTCTGGAGATGGTGACTCTCGGAATGTTGGTCAACATGTAATATTACCTTCGAGTTTCACTGGGGGACCCCGCTACATGTTTGAGCGACAGCAAGATGCAATGACATATGTCAGACAATATGGAAAGCCAGATCTGTTTATTACCATGACGACAAACCCCAAATGGAAGTAAATTCAGGACAACCTCTGTCAAGGACAACAAGCACATGATCGACCTGGCCTGACTGTGCGCGTCTTCAGGCTAAAGCTACAGCATCTCATGGAAATTTTTAAAAATGGTGACTTCGGTACACTGCAAGCTTGGCTGTACTCCATTGAGTTCCAGAAGCGCGGTCTGCCCCATGCACATATTCTATTGTGGCTGACCAAGGACAGCAAGATAACACCGGAGCATTTTGATAAAGCAGTTGTTGCAGAAATTCCTGACAAGAATCAAGATCCTGAGCTGTACAATATTGTTACATCAAACATGATCCATGGGCCATGTGGTCAACAGAATGTAACAGCACCATGCATAAAAAATGGCACATGCTCTAAAGGATTCCCCAAACCATTTCTCCACCACACTGAAACTGGCACTGATTCTTATCCCAAGTATCGGCGGAGACATCCAAGTGATGGAGGCCATACCGCTGCCCTGCAATGCACACGAGAAGGAAGAAGAACAGAAACAGTGGTAGATAACAGATGGGTTGTCCCTTATAACCCTTGCCTTCTCCGTCAAATGAATTGCCATTTGAATGTTGAACTCTGTAGCTCTGTCAAGAGCATAAAATATGTTTTGAAATATGTCCATAAAGGTTCTGACCAGGCAACATTCCAGGTAACAGACCAAGGAGAAAGGGATGAAGTCAGTGATTTTATCAATGCCAGGTATATTGGCCGTACCGAGGCAGCATGGAGAATTTTCCAGATGCCAATGCACGAACGTTACCCGCCAGTTATTCAGTTAGCCGTTCACTTGGAAAATGGCCAACGGGTATACTTTATTGAGGATACTGCGCAAGAGAGGGCTACAGCTGATCCACCAGCATCAACACTCACACTGTCACAGCCTTTTTTCAGCTCTGTCAGATAGACCCCTTTGCTGCTACTTTGCTTTATATAGATGTGCCACGTTTTTACACATGGGCCAACAAAACATGGAGTCTCAGGAAACGTGGAAAGCAAATAGATGGTGAGGATATTTTTGAAGCCCCAGCAATCGGTAGAATGTATACAGTTAGCCCCCGTCAAGGAGAGTGTTTCTTTTTGCGACTGCTGCTTCATCACGTGACCGGTCCAAGGAGCTACAATGACTTAAAAATTGTGGACCAGAATGTGTACCCTACCTACAGAGATGCATGTTTGCAGAGAGGGCTTTTACTAGATGACAATGTCCACCACTTAACTTTGGAAGAAGCATCAGTCAGTATGTTGCCCAAACAGATGCGTAGTCTGTTTGCGGTAATTTTGGTGCACTGCAACCCAAGCAACCCTATGGATTTATGGTCAAGGCATACTGAAACCATGTCAGAAGATTTTGCTCACAGTCTTGGTGCAGACCGCAATGATGATATTGTTCTTCAAGCTGCTTTGGCAGAGATAGAAGATATGGTGTTGGACATGGGAGGACTTCAGCTCACACATTATGGCCTTCCTCACCATGAAAGAGATGCTGTGCAGAGAGCTGGAGCGGACTACAGGCGGGAAATGACATATGACATCGTGAAGGAGAAGGAAGTCTCTGCGAGAAATATCCAGTTACTTAATACAGAGCAACGTATTGCCCATGATGAGTTTGTTACAGCTGCACTTAATTCTGAGAAAGGGTTGTTTTTCCTGGATGCGCCTGGGGGATGTGGTAAAACATTTCTTATCCACACCATTCTTGCATCTATAAGATCACAACGAAGAATTGCTATTGCCACAGCCAGCAGTGGTCTTGCAGCTACCCTCATTCCTGGAGGCCGCACTATTCACAGCACTTTCAAGGTACCCCTTAACTTGACGCAGTGTGATGTTCCAATGTGTTCGATCAAGAAAGGAACTTCCCTCGCTAAACTCATCAAGGACTGTTGTGCCATCATTGTAGATGAAGCGCCCATGAGTAACAAGTTGATTTTTGAAGCCCTTGACAGATCACTTCGTGACATCACAGGAAGGGAAGGAATAATGGGTGGAATTACTACTTTACTATGTGGAGACTTCAGGCAAATATTACCTGTAGTGCGTGGTGGCACAAGGGCCAACATTGTGAACTCATGCTTAAAGATGTCCAATCTATGGCAGTATGTCAAGATTCGAAAACTTCAAACAAACATGAGAGTTCATCTTGGTGGTGAAGCAGAAGCTGGTCAATTTGCTGAATTCTTGCTTGATCTTGGCAGTGGTACATATCCATTGTGCAAGGAACCAGACAGCATATCTCTGAATTCATTTGGAACCACAGTATTAACTACAAATGACCGAATTACTTCTGTATATCCAGATTTTTTGCAGAACCATACTAGCTCATCATGGCTGGCAGAACGGGCCATATTGGCACCACTAAATGACACTGTAGCCACCATCAATGCCAGACTTACTCAAATGATGCCTGGGCTGTGCAAAGTTTACACCTCCTTTGATAGCACTGTTACGGAAGAGGAGGCAGTGCATTATCCCACAGAGTTTCTTAATTCAGTAGAGGTCGCTGGGCTTCCGTCTCACAAACTTACCATTAAAGTTGGGATGCCAGTTATGATTATGCGGTCTCTCAACCCACCACGTCTAATGAATGGCACAATGTGCACTGTCTGCAAATCTACCCCCAATGCTTTAATAGTGCAGATATCATCAGGACCGTATAAGGGGGAAACACATGCCATTCCACGGATAATTTTGCAGCCTTCTGACAGTGCATTGCCCTTCACTTTTCAACGGCGTCAATTTCCCGTTCAGCCATGTTTTGCCATAACTATAAACAAGGCTCAGGGCCAGACTTTAAAAACCATGGGCTTGGATTTAAAATCTCCAGTATTCACACATGGAATGCTATATGTGGCACTGTCCAGGACAGGAACAAATAAATCTGTCTTTGTGTTGGCTGCGGAATATCAGACTCGCAACGTCGTCTATCCAGAAGTTCTACAGTGAAGGTATGTCACAATAGTTAACCCATTGTCATCATCTGTCACTGTCACACTGCCTTTGCTTTCTTTCCTATTCCGTTCGTAGAACGGGTAATCAGGCTTGTTATGAATAAATGTGTAAGAATGAGTTATGTAATGTATTTTTGTTGTTTCTCTTTCTTTCTCTTTTTCTGACATTCTCTCTCTCTCTCTCGCTCTCTCATTCTTTCTCTCTCTTTTTTTCTCTCTCTCTCTTTCTCTCTCTGCCACTCTCTGTCTCTCCCATCTCTCTGTCCGTCTGTCTCTCTGTCTCTCTCTTTGTCTGTGTGTGTCTCTCTCTCTGTCTCTCTCGCCTTTCTGTCTCTTTCTGTCTGTGTGTGTATGTGTAGAGGACGAGAGGGGAGGGGTAGTCAGTCAGGGTTAAAAGTAAAAAGCTTAAAATGAACTACCTTGGCCTCATATAGGTAATGACATTAATTAACAAATATGTAATAACGCTTCATTACTACTGGATCACCTTTAAACGATCAAATGTGATTGAATATTGATTGCGATTTGATCACAATCAACGCAGCATCACCTTTCTTTCCTAGAAAGACTGCACACGGTGTCAAAACTTCTCTGTCCGGAATACGTGGAAGCTCAGCGTTTGTTTTTACTGGCAGTAAACACGTACTTCAGGCAAATGTGACTCTGCCTTTGATAAATCCACGTATTCGTAACAAATAGAATTCTTCACGTGCCTGCCTTAAGCCAAACTCTCCGGGCAAGCGGTAAAAATGTGTAAAACCATCCCACTTGAAGCTTTTTCTGTTAATTTTCAGGCATTTGGTTTACCTTTGGGCACATGTCTCTCGGGTTCCCGGCCGGACCGTGACATTCAAGGCAGCGGAAGTATGCCATATGAGGAGGATTGAAGCGTGGGTTTTAAAAATGATACTCTTCCGAATCCGGAAATATACGAGGCTTTACTGATACGTTCTATCCCCCCTGAGACCAGCTGCAGGTAAATAATGAGGACAGAAATGCTGGGTCCGTAAGATAAACCACCAGGTCCTCCTTGCTACTGATGTTTGGCCTGGAGGATAATCATTGCCAGAAAGGGACGGCTTTGCCATTTCCGTCTTCAGAAAATGTTTGTCAGCTGGCGTTTCAAGGCTTTTCAGCTCCTGATTCTTGAATAAATGAGAAGATTATGGGCCAAAACGTAAACCTTTGTTTGAAGGGTCTCTCTCTCTCTCTCTCTCTCTCTCTCTCTCTCTCTCTCTCTCTCTCTCTCTCTCTCTCTCTTCTCTCTCTCTCTCTCTCTGTCTGTCTCTATCTCTTTCTCTCTTTCTGTCCGTCCGTCTGTCTGTCTGTCTGTGTGTGTCTCTCTCTCTCTTTCTGTCTGTCTGTCTGTTTGTCTGTCTATCTGTATCTCTCTCTCTCTCTCTCTTTTTTTCTCCCTCTCTGAAGATCTTGCACTGTCTTGTAACTGTCAGTTTTTTGTTTTGCTTAACCTTTGATTGCACAGGCTGTGATGCATTCATAATATTGTATGTTTCTTAATATGACATGACATTTCATAAAATTTCATTTTCCTCATCATTATCAACATGTCATCGAGAATTACTTAAGATTATGATATTAGACTCTGTCTTCTTTACTTTCATGTACCTGTTTGCCTTTCCCTATGACTCATTGTTCAAAAAAGAATTTGTTTGTTTGGGTTGTAAGGGATCTTCATTTCCGCCTGGAAACGTCCCTATAAATTGTCCATATATGGCAGGCATAGCAACACTTCAGGAGTGTCTAGCTCTCAGACATAGGCCTGGTTGTTATTCAAGGCAAGGCAGGGGCTAAATTAATGGAAATGCTCACAGATTCAGGACCGGGGGGGGGGGGAGTAGGGCCCCCTTAACACCATTCTGGGCCCCAGGAGCACATTCTTTTGTAATACACCGGATTCTTCTTTCCCATTTCCAAAACCAATGTAAATTTGCGTGCACGGGGGCCCCTACACCCCTGGAGCCCCTGTGCAACTGCCCACTGTGCCCATGCCTTAAGATGGCCCAGGGGGTGGGGGTGGGGTGTGCAGGAGGGAGAAGGAGAAAAATGGTCAATAGTGATACCCAGTGCCTTGATAACTTCACATCATAATTAAGTGACAAACCCAAAACTTTAGAAAGAAATAGTAAAAAAAAACGACCGAGATAAATAGCATAAAAAGACTCTCTATTTGTATGAGTTTCGCTGTGAATTTTTTTTTTTTCGATTTTAATGACCTCATGTACATCAACTGACATTAAAATCTCCTTGGGGTCGGAAAAGAAACAAAAAAAAAAAATCATTGCATCTCTTTTTTTTTTTTTTTAATTTCCCGCAAATGCGAATGTAACGACCTC
Source organism: Onchidella celtica (assembly GCA_963931925.1). Taxonomy (NCBI): domain Eukaryota; kingdom Metazoa; phylum Mollusca; class Gastropoda; order Systellommatophora; family Onchidiidae; genus Onchidella; species Onchidella celtica. The sequence goes on along the minus strand of OZ007570.1, from coordinate 16,821,644 downwards.
TTATTCTCCACAACAAAGAGACATCATTCATTCCCAATTTAAATCCCCCAAGCTCGGTCATTAAAAAGAGGGAAAAAAAGAATGGCCAGTGACCTTAAACGGCGTCCAATGCGAAATATCGATTTTCCTCTTCAAGAATTTGAATCGTCTCCGTAACACTCTTGTATTGGGTTCTTGAGTTCTCATTTATTTTAAGATTATCGATCCCAAGTCTGAAATTTATTTTGACTCTGTCGACGTAAACTACTTTTGTACCTGGCGTCGATGGTTCTTTTTTTTTTTTCCGAAAATACTCGTAATCGTGCATCTGAAGAATGTTGGCCTGTATAGATGTTAAAATTCCCTGTTTTGTAGAAAATATTCCACTTTGCTTAAAATGTCCAGTCGTTTCATTGGTCTGTCTATCAGCTTATGTCATCTTTGGTACTCAGTGAATTTAATATACTTTGCTTTGTTTCAAGGTGTGGTTTTGCATGTTGTTTTTCGACTGAATGTGACTAAAAAAGAAAATCTCCAAAGAATCTAAATGTCATAAGAGATATCGTTACGCGTGTATTTTTATGATATTTCATTTTCATGATTTTTCGAGACTAAATGGCAGCGTGGCAGTTTTATTGACATGGCTATGAAAAATTAAATCCTTAGTCGACGAAATGAAAATAAAAAAATAATAGATCTGAAAACCTACAGCTGCCAGAAACACGGTCACCTATACTTAAACTTGCCATATATCCCCATACTGTTTGCTTTTGAGCTTCCAGATTTTAACTCGAACCTGATTCTTTAAAGACATTTCGAGCCGCTGGCCCCAATTTGTTTCTACATGTATTACAGATGTGGGTTTCCCTGTATTCTTGAGTAAGCATTCTGTTTGCTGTAATGTCAGTATGTAACAATTGTGAATGTATCTTTTCATTTGAAATTCATATTGTTATACATTTCTATTTCCCACAGGCACTCTAAGAGCTCAGTCAGTCAGCCTAGGACCCCGAATGGAACTAGCACTTATTCCTGAAGTTTGATTTACCACGTTAAAGGTAAGCGATTTATGGATGGGAGCATGTTTAAAACACTGAGGTCCAAAATGTACCTTGGACTGCATAACATTATCTCAGTCTGGTCATCCTCTAGTGGTTACCAGGCAGAAATACACTCCGTTGGACAGCTTTGAGCAAATTACATCTTATTCATTTTCTTTCATTTTATGTTATTTGCCCAATAGGAGAATAATTATTTACTCCGCATTGCCTACAAATATCGGCCACAGAACTTAGGCAAGGGAGAAATAACTCATGTGTGCAGTCAAATACCCGCTTTCCAGGCCCCAAACATGGCTCACCCTCCTCCTTTCCCTCTCACCCCCCCCCCCTTAAAAAAAGAAGTCTTCAATAATCAAAATGCGTATGGGCACATTCCACGACCTTTGATTTGGATATGATAAGAATAAGAAAAAAAAAATCATCGATTCGCAAGGATACAAAGACGGCTGTCGGCTTTCTTTCGTGATAAATCTCCTAATTTTTGGTTGGCACGGCATCCCACAAACCACGGAAACCAGAAAGACATCGAGGTTTGATGCTATGATTCTTTCTAGCGCAGCTCCTGTTGTTTTGTTTAACAGTATGGAGCTTAAGGTGCCCAAAGGTTGCGTCTAGCCGATTAGCTACAAGAGGCTGGCCTACAGAAGTTTTTTTTACGTAAGAAAATATTGGGTGACAGGAGGAAAGGGTGGGGGGGGGGGGGCTTCCTGGATTTTCCCAGATTTTGCCCGATCTTATTTCACATTACACGGTCTGTCAAGCAATTATTGTTGGTTTCTATGCCATCTGATTAACTTTTTTTTTAACTAATAAATCCACAAATCCGTCTAAAAAGGGAGCTAATACTGCCGACATGTGAACGGCAGAAATATGGCCTAATGAAACAGCCCCCGTCCGTCTCTCGGCCTTTTTTTTTCCTTTTCAAGCTGATAAATTTCCTTGCTATTGGATAAGAGACGAATAATCTCGACTTCCTAAAATTTATTTGTTTTCTTTCGAGTTTGAAAAGCCAGATATTATTTCCAATTGCCGGCAAAGATCTGCATTTAATTGATTGGAATCACGGGCGGCATTTCTAGCAGTCGGCTAGGGTGTCAGCATCTTGTGGAGGTTGTAGGGGTCGGGGGTGCCACAAATTCGGGACAGGTTCAAGAAAACAGAGGCAAAAAGCATCCATCCGTGTCTAAGAAAATATATTAGTGTTTCTGAGACAAACATGGACAGATACTCGCTCCGGTTTTTTTTTCTGTTTGAATTACTGAAATCTGTGACGTTTTTCAAACAGTATTTCATCACTGCTTTAGGATAATGGCATAATTATGTCGGACTAACGCCCAAAGACAACTGGCGATTATTTTGTTACATTCCTGAGCTTGAGGGCTATCGGATAATCTTATAGAGAAAGAATGTGCCATTAGGGAGATGTGAAAGTCCAATAGAATCATGATGGCATAAGTCATCAAAAAACAGGAAAAGCAACCGGTGTTTTTTTTAACCCTCTAATACCTTGTGTGCCATTTTTTGAAATAGGTCACCTGGAACAATAATGCTCTATCTTTGACATTTTACTCTTCCTATTTTATTGACAAATAATTTTTCAGTTACATCGTTTAATATTCTTGCAATAATCTGACGCTTTAAATTCAGTGCAGCACATTATTTCAGAAGTTTTGAAATTGTCAGTTTTGGTCTGGGCCCTGGAGGGTTAATATCTCAGAAGTGCCAAAAACAACTTACGCCATTAGCGTAGAGTAGTGACGATTTTCGAGTTTCAGCATATCATCATCATCTTCAAAGTGTTGCTTTACATGTTTTGTAGCGGGCTCCAAATCTTACGGGCAATAAAAGCAAATTGCTGTCAATAAACACCATAATATTTCTTCATTTTCATTTTGGCTCATTTCCCATGCATATTTTATTGCGTGGTGTTACCTAGAAAATGAAGGATATCTCCACCTTACAGTAATTATTCTATACAGTCTTTATTCAATGATTTCATGTCTTTATAGTAACAACTTTTACCTAGTGTTAAATGCCAGAAATGACCACGGGCGTTCGAAAGCTGTACAAACAAAACTTAATGTTTTCCTATCTTCTGCATGGACGTGAGAAAAAGATTCACAATGCCATTATTGAAAATTAGGCGCGTGGCATCGATACTGAAAGTAATTATAGTGACGACTAGTGGTAAAAAACGATCGAATACACTTGAAAACATTTGAGTATCCGGGCTTTGTTATCGTCGGCAATGATAAAAAATGAACTTTTTGTGCTTGAATGAGCTGACTTAAAGCTCTTGACCTGTCAGTCATTTCTTTGCCCACTAATTGACTGTTTGTCTCATTTAAAAATGTGCTTTTCTATAGCGCTGTCAAACTTTTCAACTGAGACGCTAATCCAGAGCTGAACTCTAGACAAAGAAAAACAAAGTAACGCCCATTGTTTGCTGTTGTTGTCGTCGTTGTTGTTGTTGTTGTTGTTGTTGTTGTTGTCGTCGTTGTGGTTGTTGTTGTTGTTGTTGTGGTTGTTGTTGTTGTTGTTGTTGTTGTTGTTGTTGTTGTTGTTGTTGTTGTTGTTGTTGTTGTTGTTGTTGTTGTTGTTGTTGTTGTTGTTGTTGTTGTTGTTGTTGTTGTTGTTGTTGTTGTTGTTGTTGTTGACTGCGGTGATACATTGTTTTGGATATATGAAAGGTGTTGAATAAAATGTTGATCTGAGAAGTGGAAAAATCGAAACTTACTAAATGTTGGTCTGACCTAGTTAATGATTTGCGGCCTTTCCGAGAGGCGACACCGAACAGTACCCTTGGCTTCAGGGTGTTGAACTATGGAAAGCCATAAATGTTTAAGAAAAAAGAATAATAGAATACAGATGAAGAACAAATTAGTCTATTTAAGTGTCCACAGCAAAACCATCATTTTTCTCAAAATTATGACGTTGCATTTGGTACGTTTTAATTTTCGATTCCTGATAATTATTAAGTAGTTGTCATTTAATTGTATAGACTCTGTAGAACAGCAGTAATTCCCGTTATACTCACTAATTCGTGCCTGTAGATGTTTACGCCAGGTCATTTTGCCAATGCGGTATTAAACATCTTTCCTGAACGTTAGAAGGCCTGACGAGGATGTATGCGGGGTGAGTGAGTATCTGTTGGGCTGCTAGTAGGAAATTTGCAGTCTCAGTTAAATTGAAATTGACGTGGGTTTGGACCCGACCGGGAATTTATTGGTCTAAGCTGGTTGTACATCTTCTGTGTTGCCCCGTAATCAGAGCCTGTAGTGCTCATTCATTCACCATAATGGTGGCTATTTCTCCTTTTTATGGGGGTTTGAGTGTGAAGAATAGCGGAAGTGCTCACCGGGATCGTAGTGTGAGCGCCCGTCCGTTACGTTTTATAGTCGGTGAAGAAGGGGTGAAAAATGAGCTGGAAGTGAAAGCTTGGGGAGAGAATGAAAGAGGTGATGGGAGAGAGAGAGAGAGAGAGAGAGAGAGAGAGAGAGAGAGAGAGAGAGAGAGAGAGAGAGAGAAAGACGGACAGACAGAGATATGATTATGGAGAGAGACACAAAGGAAGCGATAGAATGAGAGTGAGACAGGCAGAGAGACAGACAGCGAGGGAGAGGGAGAGAACAATTCCTCAGAACATGATTGACAGAAAAAGTGGAGGGACAAGTATGTGCTGGAAACTAAAGCTTGGAGAGAGAATGAAAGAGACGGTGGGAGTGAGAGAGAGACGTACTGACTGACAGGTAAATATAATAGGGTTGGAGACAGAGGGAGAGATAGAACGAGACAGACTGAGGGAGAGAGAAAGAGAGAGAAGGATTCATCAGAACATGATTGACAGAAAAAGTGGAATTGCATGCAAATGGAAGAATGAAAGCCTGGGAAAATATAGGAGAATTTTATTATAAACGGGAAAAGACAACAGGATAGAAAGATTAGAAGAAGTCGAGACAGCTGGAGGGGAGGATAAACAGAAAACTTAAAGCAATACAAAATGGAAGAGATAACAATGGAAAATTAAAAAATAAGATGAATTATCTGGAAAGATTCCAAAGACAGGTCAGAAATTTAGAAGCAGAGATAGATAATTGCTATAACAGCATTGTAAATCTTAATTATGGCTTTACCATGAGCTCATTCCAATGTTATAAACGATGGTCTCTTGGGGAAGAGAAAAGGTAATAAACAACAAAACAGTTCAGGCCGAATCACTCTGGCATGCATTTTTTTTGTTTGAATAATTCCAGTTTGTGTCTGCTGGAAATGGATGTTTGGAAACAGTTTTAAATGGACGAAATCACCTGTGTGGGTCGACTAAAGCTATGTTTTCATGTTTACGGAAACGGAAAGGACAAAAATCCACCGAGCAGTAAAAAGAAAGAGTTTTTCCATATGTGCAGAAGTTGCGTTTCCGTACACATGAAAATAATCTTTCTATTTCTCTTCCTACATTTTATTTCGGACGTTTCCGCTGCCGTTTCCGTTTCCGTACACACGAAAACGCAGCTTTGAATCACAGTGTGTATATAGCTAACAGTACATTATATTCCATTATCATTGTCACTTAAATATTTTCACCATGAGTAGACTGACATTTGGGGCAATTATATAGAATGAAATGAACGAATTTATTGGTATTTGAAAAATAAGCGAATGAATGTGAAACATTACTGATGCCAGGATGCTTTTTCCGAATAAAATGAGGGAATGAAAATGAATGTCAAATAAAATTTGAGGGTGAGTCAATTATTTAAAGAGGTACATGTTTCCGAAAAACGATTACTCAGCAGCCAGGCCACATATTCGAGGAAGTTTATTGAGGACATTTACCGTGTGTGATAAATACTATAGTTGAATAATCATATTTATGACTTGCGTTTAACATGACTGTTTCACAATACGTATCTAATAATGTTAGGCTCCCTATGAATCACCCTGTACTTTACATTGTGACATGACCTTGACTTTCGTTGCATGACATTGGAGAGAAACAAATGACGGCGATGACGACCAGAGAAGCTTTGGGCTCAAAACAATGGCCATAGTGATCGCAATCTTAGTTCTTCTTTGTTCTATCTCCAATTTCTGGGGGGGAAAAAATGGAGATCTTTTAGTATATAGAAGAGGTATAACAAATGCATACTTTGTCACTTGTTTTAAATGCACTGTGGCACTTATCGATCCGTTTCACTGTTCCGATTTGTTCTAAGTCCTTATCACAAGACTAAAGCCATAAACATTAATTTAACGTTGAATTTCTCAGTTGTGCAAAAAGTTGAGTTGGAACAAACAAGATCTAAGGTCGCGCGAAATCAACACAATGGAAAAGAAAGAGGTCCAGTCTCTGGCCAGCTATAGGTAGATATAAATAGTCGTGATGTACTGATATACACCTCTGATGTACCGATATACCCCCCCCCCCCAGGGGATATACTCGTGAACTGGGGGAACTTGCCAACATGCATACTCGAAACCTGACAAAATGAAACAGGTGGTGTGATACTATACAAGAGCAAATCGCTGTGTCCTGCCAAAGGGTTTTGAGGTCCAAATGGTTATTGGTTTTATTATGAACCAGGTATTTGAGGCTAGCAGTGACCTAGCAATATTGTGTGCTTTCTGGAAAGTCAATTTCAAAGGCTGTCGGTGGGATGCGTTGTTAATTTCCTAATTTCATTTGGTAAAAGCAGAGAGAGGAGTAAAGGATAGGGTTTAAAGAAGTCGTTTTGCTTTGTTTTAAACAAATAAGTTCATGATAGTAAATAGAATGGGTGATAATGGTAAAAGTACAAGAGAGAGGTGGAAAGGACTTCACTGAGCAGTTACACCGGCGTTACACTAGATAGTCATTCAAAATTAGTGTATATATAACGTGGCGTAACTGTTTAGTTAAAGTGTAAGTAAGTAAAAGTAAGTGTTCAGATAAAGATGGGAAATAAACCAGTTTTAACTGAGCAGTTGCACAGCGTCTTACATTAATAAAATTTTGAATGACTATCTGAAAGCGGCCGTGACTCATGCAAAAATTTGACTTACCCAGTATTGGAAAAATGCTGTTCAGTTTTGCGATCCCCCTGGAATCAATATTAAAATAACTTATTTGTATCAAAATGTTCCAGTAACACAGAATTTTATCCTCGGTGTTGGGAGTTGATCGTTCCGATCTTAGATGTGGCCTCTGTGAAAATAAAATGCTTTTTTGTTATTTTGCTGTCTTGCGATTTCCATAGCTACGAATCGTATCGACGTAGACGTTTGTCATGTCTATCATTAGTTTCTTACATCGTCATTGAGACTTTATTCTTTGTCTACCACAGTGCGCAATTGTGTGGGCGGTTTTAACACTGACACATTAGACCTTGCATTAAGCGGTTCTCCTCCAAATGTGATAGTTTAACCCTTTTTGTGACACGATAATCATTATGTGACCATACGTGGGTATTTAGGCGACTGTATGGAGAATTGACACTCTACCCATACAATTAACTGAAACAAGTTTGCGGTATTGACTCGCTCGTTTGCGACTGTGTCGTCGCTTGACAAACAACTGAACTAAATGTAGACATAACTCGTGATTATCTATTGCTCCGAATGGTTATCAATTGCGCGGACTGCATGATTACAATTATTTCTGTTTACCAATTCCTATACATTTTCATAAGCGCGCATTTGATAAGATCCATAGCATTGTGTTCACTAGGTGTCACAGTATATACTTAAGAACAGCAAATCAAACACACGAGGTGGATAAAAGAAGTAGGTCTACTCATTTTGTCGATATTAAAAACTCAAGGTTGTGATCACTCAGTAATCTATTTCCTGACATTTTGCAGCCATACTATGGCCTGCGGCGCACTGAGTCAAATCTCAAAATTTTGTGTATTTTCTATCTTCTCTTTAGTTTGCTGTGTATCGTTTGGGATTAATGTCTCACGCAGGGCTTCGCTACATACAACTTTTTCTTTTTGCCCAATTTTGACTCTACTAGTTTGAAGCGTGAAACCTGCCATTTGTAGATCTTGGAAGGAACTGTTGCAGGCAGTTTGTGGTACGCTCCTTTTCCTTCACACATTTTGTTTACATAGACGTCTTTCATGTAAATCTCTGAACCTGGAAAAGATGTCAAAATATTCACTGCAGACCATCGACAGCTGGTGATAAAGTGTTTATGTCTGACCAGGTGTAGAGACTAGGATTTCCTGACAAACAAACAACATGTGCACATCGTTTAACAAGTCTGGGTTGGCAAGTATTGCTTGAAATACAATTGTATTTTTGAGTCAAGTTGAATTTCAGCAGTTTTTTTACAGTATATGAACCAGCTAAAGTGGTCACGTGGTCACACTGAAATTTCAAGACACACTTTTCCATTCTACTCGATGAAAATGCGTCTCTTTTTTGCGGCTGAAAAAAAAACATATTAAATAAGTAATATTAAAGACTACATTTTGTCCAGAATCCGGATGTGTCCACCGAACTGTCTTCAAGAACTGAGGCAGCCAACAAAGTTTCATTATGTTTTGTCCCGTATTCACAAAGTTTTTGGTGCTTACATAATTATTCACCTTCTCGCTCAGTACATACTCTCTGATTAATATACGATGATGTAAGGAGACGATTGATGCAATAATTATAAAAGCCACAGAGAGTCTGTGGTGTCGCGGCAAGGCTTGAAGCAAAGACAAAATGTGGCAAAAAGAAAAGTTGCATGTAGCAAAGCCTCCATGCATTTTACTGTATCGTTTCTGTATTATTTCTTGCGCGAGGCTTTGCAACATACAACTTTTCTCTTTGCCATATTTTGTTCATGATGCCGGGAGGGAGGGGAGGGGTGACTTCAGACACGAAGTCAGAAAGAATTATTACAACGGGCTTTTTTTTTTTTCTTTTTGTGATCAGTTTGTGGCCAATTCCCGAACATATTACTGCGGCCATTTCAACAACAACAATAAAAAAAAAATGTTATTGTGATCGGCAGGTCAAACCTAATTCTAGCTTTCACCCTTACACTGTCCCCAAAATTCACCGTGCAAGTAAACCCTATTTTGGCGACATGACTCCCTCCCTCCTCTCCCCCCCCCCTACACACACACACACACACACACCTTTTCTTTTTTTCACTGAAGTAAAAGTTAAAAAGATGTTTCCCCTGTATTAATGAATATCTTTTTTAAACATGGGGTTAATAAATTGTCTGTACAGTCTTGTGAACGCCAAACACATAAATGTGTGTTTTCTCCAAGTCAAGAGTCCAGGAAATCGATACTCTACCTTTATTTCTCTTGACTGACTTTTCAATTCTATACCCCCCCCCGCCCCCACCCTTCCTCTCCCTTTTCTCCCTACTCCGTCTTCTTCCTCTCTCTCTCTCTCTCTCTCTCTCTCTCTCTCTCTCTCTCTCTCTCTCTCTCTCTCTCTTCTCTCTGTCTCTCTCTTTTTCTCTTGTTTCCATCTCAAGGTTTAAGTGATATGGGAGACAATGGAGAAGGCCTGTACAGTAGACGTAGTGTGTAGTGAATGACTCAGTTCAGAGAAAAAAGTGGAGAAGACAGTGGCGTAGCAGGGGGGGGGGGGCTCAGGGGCGGTTGCTCTGGGTGCAAAATTCGTAGAGGCGCAAAATTTCAAAAGAAAATGAAAATAAATTAGAGATAATTTATGGAAAAAAAAAAAGCGCCCCCACCCCCACCCCCCGCCCAAAATCTCCCAAATGTTCAAACATTCTACACAGTTTCTCAACGTGACGGTTCATATAAACGTTACCATGTACTAACAGCCCAGGGATCACGGGGCGCAATACTTACCCTGCCCCTGGCGCTGGTAGCTCACGTTACGCCACTGGAGACAGAACCTTGTCATTTTCAGAGGACGATCTGTTGTCCCTGACATGAAATGTCGCAGCAGCTGTGTTAACAGTCTTTTATTTTTTACCTGTTCACACCTTTGTCAGGCAACAGATAGCTCTGTAATAAAGATTTTATCTTCCCGAGTTATGAGATTCATCCCATCTTCACATGCACACTTCACACAGCCATGGACTTCCAAGGCCTAGTGCTATTTAATTGCTGTCCTAGGACAGGGTAATGCTGGTGTACCTAATGAGACGGTTTAATGGTTATAGGCTTACAGGAATGAAGCTCGGAACAGTGGAAACACGCCCTTAGATAAGAAGGGAATGAGACAGGACAGGAATTAATGATTCCGCCGGTGTAAATCTCCAAGCATGCAAT
>OZ007570.1:16776371-16806371 GCA_963931925.1 Onchidella celtica | reverse complement strand
AGCCGGACGAACTCTTTTATTTCTGGGACGGAGCGGATCAGTTTGCCGGACGCAGTGGGCTTCTACTCTAACTCAAAACTAGTAAATCTGCGCCGCCTAACTTAGCTGTGCTCAGAGATACGGTTCTGCATAGGGCGTTTATTGTGACAACCCTCTCACAACAAATGTATAGGAAGGAACAAATCATTGTGTATCTGTCCCCATAAGCTTTCCAGTTTCTGCAGCTCACCAACAGCGGCCAGACTGGCTGACTGTCTGTCTATCCCTCTCTCTTTCTCTCCTTTTCTTGTTGTTATTGTTTTTGTGTGTGTGTTTTTAAAGATTTATGATATATTTCTGGATTCTTTGGAGAAATATACATACTGTCTCACATACAGATACACATAAGCAAATTTTAAGAAGTATACCGTATTTTTTTTTCTACATTTCATTCCCTTCAATTTCATCCTTTCTCTTACTGTTCCTGCATGTCTCCTTATAGTCTATTATTTGACATAATTGTCACAGTTCTAAGCTAATGGCATTAGTCAGTTTTGACACTTCTGAGATATTAAGTAAAATATTGTTTCTTTTCCTGTCATTTGGTGACTTATACTATTACGATTCTATTAGATTAATAAATTTTCCTATTGGCATATTTCTTTTTTACCGTAATATTTTCATGTTGAGGAATGCAGTGAACCGCCGGCTGCCTTTTGGCATAAGTCTGACATATTCCTTATCGTAGGGCAGTGACGACATGACCCTTGTTGTCTTTTCCTGACTGCACTGTACCGTTTCATTTTCTTTTGGCTTTTCCACTTTGTTTGCTCTTCATTCCTTGTACCATTCATTCTCATACTATAGCGCCTGTTCTCCCCGGTCACCAGCGTAAATTCATGTTCTTATCTCTTGCTTCTCATTCACCCTGTCTCTCATCGCTCACCTACACCCACTCACCCTTTTCACTTTCCACAAGACACTCCGTCTGTTTGTTTGGGCATTCTTCATGTGGCTCATCGACGATGAAAACTCCAAAAGAGATAACCAAGAGCACGAACTTTCTGCCCCACCAAGATCTAAAGTCATCCCTACAATGTATCTTCGTAATGTGCAATTCCTCCGTCAGTCATCCTTGTGATTTCCCGACAAACCCACGCACACCAACGTTGTGTGATAACCAGCCATAAACTTTTGTGACACCACGGTGTAAGTGGCTCTAGTGTGAACGCGGCGTAAATAAAGGCACGTTTCAACAAACTGATATCTCTCCTGATAAGACGAAGTGGTCGCCATAACACAGCGATAATGGAGAAGGGTATTTATGAATGTATTCCATTGATGTTGCAGTCGGGGGCTCTTAGGGAATGTACGGCAATGATTTATATCTCATGTCCTCGGTGAATGTAGCGTATGCATGTTGTATCATGATGGTGGAAGGATCTTGTTGTGTTGTTTACTGTAGTTATTATAATGTTTATGCTACACGTGCATATATTGTTCTGGCTATTTGAAATTATCACAGTTTGTTGTAGAGCATGTTTTTGGTGATGTTGGAGATGATGGTGATAGCTATGTTAAAACATACGAAACTCCAGAATGTTTGCTGTTGATGTTGGACCCCCAGTGTAGACCACTGCGTATTTGCATAATTTGATCTTAGCAATTGGATTTCTCATCAGTAAGGCGCCGGGGGTGCAATATAGCCACTACACAGCCGACGCACTGTAAAAACCTCAAATTCAAATTCACACTGTTTTTGGTTACCTTATTGGTGAAGTATGTAGGGTTTGGCTTTATTTACGCCAGTGTTCATGATTGTTATGTACGCCAGTACAGATGATCAGCCTGTTTTGCCGACGTGTGTTTGTAGCCGATGGTTGTCGACAATGATGTTGTAGTTCCAGTTGATCTTGTTCTTGATTTGACTGATGTTATCAAGTTTATAGATGACCATAAGGAAGGATGTCAGGAATGTCTATGTATATCAATTCAAATTTATTATAATTAGCTTAAGCTGTGTGTTCATGTGCGCGGAAATGAAAATGGCAAAACGAAGACGCCAAAAAGTCTTCAGTTAGTGAAATAGAACGAATGGTTTCATGACAGAAACACCATTTCGGTACACTTGAAAACACTCCTTCTTCTTACTACGATGAGGATTTTTGCCGTTCCCGTTTCCGCTTCTGAACACATGAAAACTCAACTTTGGGCACGCAATGTTGATTTTGATCGGCTGTCTAGTTGGATGGTGACGTCACGAAATTGAGTTTCAGCAGAGAGTGTGTATGTATAGAGAGGTTTCACTATTGGCTGATTTGCACTGCGAGGCACGCGAGGTGCTGCGAGACCACCATTAGCAATGAGCGGAAAGTATGTCGCTGCGGTAAACAATACCAGTTTGTACATTTCCAGGGAGCGTGAGAACTTTAAACGGCTTTACATAGTTTCAATCAGCCCAAAAAATCATCCACAGTAAACACTATTTTTGGTGAAGACGGTCTCGTTCAACTCTTGTTCACCGCAGCACCTAGTTTCGCAACTTGGCGGAAGTGAGATCTCTCTATAAATACATACTCTCTGGTTTCAGTACAATCTCATGCACCAACCGACTGGTTGGATCCCTCTAGTTGGCTAATCCGTGCCAAGGTTTACTGTCAGAATTCAGTATTTACATTTTTCAAAAAATATATTAAAAATTTGACTTTAAATGTTTTTCATTTATAATTATATCTTATTTTCCTATCACATTAAGGAAAGTGTAGGGAAGGAAGAGATTTGGTTAGAGTGCCATTTGGTAACACAGAATAGGCTACCTTGCTTCCCACTCGCATGGACACAGAATCCAGAAACGCTTTATCCCACGTTATAGAATGTTCTGGGCTGGAAATAGAAAATGCTTTCCTGCTATACGCTGAGAACTTGTGTGACGTGATTATTCCTTGTCTAAAAACAGCAAATCTATTCACGTGATAAAAGATTAAAGGCAGTGAGGACGATATTGGCGGGCGAAAGTGAGCACATTTTGAACAAATTAAATGTAGGGGAAGATAACAGGGGCATTTGAGTTTAAGCCGAGGAAAGCAACGGGTGATTTGGAAATTCTCGTTCAAGTATTGTACATGTACGTCAACCTGTTTGGGGATTTAGAAAACCACGAGAATTGTTTTATCCATGGATTGGTGATTTCAGTGTTAGGGATAAAACGTAAGTAGAGGTTGATGATTGCGTTTGTCAGTGATTCTAGTACTTGATATCATTCTGAAAGCTAACAGACACAATCACATGTAACCATCTTGCATCACTGTGTGAGCGTATTAAATTTGTTTTCTTCCAAAGTAGGTTCAATATTTATGCAGTTTACGTCTATCTTTCGAAAGGAGACTTTTTATTTTTTATTGATCAAACCGCGTAAGTGTTGTATTGTTTAGAATTAATAGATGTTCAAAGGCAACAAAAGTGAACAGCTTGCAACTTTTTTTCATAGTTTAGCCCGTTGTATATCCCAAAATATGAGACAGTTACCAAATACCAGATACCTCGTGAGAATGAACCTTCCTTCTCCTCCAACCATTCCTGGCTTCCCCTAACAATCAATATTGTGCTTAAATAGCGGGGTTTCATAAACCGCTTAAATCCATTTTAAATGAAACTGAGATAGAAACATTTAGTGAAAATCTGCTTTTTGAAACTACTGGTATCTAAGCGTCTGTATGCAATAAACAACCTATGACATTTTAACAGAGTTTTGCCTTCAATTATTAATATAGATCTCAGGCAGGCCTTTCTAAATGTGTTCTGGGTTTAAAAAAAAAAAAGCATTATATAGACTTGAACAGAATGAGAAACGATTTGCTACTTTTGTTGCATCAGATAATCTCAACTGGCTTTTCAGCTCCTGAACTTTTAATAAAAAATACTCCGAGATTTATTTTCAATCCAAATCCCTGCCATCCCACTTCACTCCCTTCTCTGTCCTTTCCTGGGTTTCGCTTTAAACCTGTTTATATTTATTTCTGACATGCACGCCTGTTGGAGACACCTGCCATCTTTATGCACACTGGCTGGCGTCCTGCAGACATTTGAGTTTCTTCTCCTGGAAACACAAATTTGTCCTGTTTCCTTTTTTCCTCGGATAGACCCGGCGGTTCCACGTTTTTCTGGAGGTTTCTGAGTAAAAATGAAATGAAAAAAAAAATTGCATCTGCCCTCCCATGTGTTCTGGATTTACCACCGGCATGTTGAAAGTGATGGCTTGAATTTGTTGCAATATGGTCGCTGCTGTGAGAATTTCTTCAACCTCTTTTGGGGAAACCCGTGTTTGGATTAATTCACCCCATTTTTTACTCCTTCTAAACCTAAACTGTTTCCATGTTTTCCAAGGATTTTTTGCACCTTTTTGTAATATAATGCTGTAATCGTTTTAGTATGTACATGCCGAAAGCCTCAGATATTTTTTCTTCCTCAGACGACCGACATTGTAAACATGTGTATTCTTCTGAATAACTTTCAGAGGTTCCAACCTTTGGACATAGAACAGAAACACGGTGTCTGTCTCTTAAGTTGGCCGAGAAAAATTTCAATTTTATGAAAGCATTTTATTTTCTTTGGGGAAAGCTGGGGGAGGGGCGGGGGAGGAATGGGAGGTCATCTAAAAGTAATGATGAACAACTAGAAATGAAAGCACGTTTTCCTGGGTACGCAAAATGAGTGAGATGTTACAATGAAAATACCTCGCCCCTTTGATTTAAACAGGATGTTACTTTTTCTCCATTTTTGAGAAATTTTTGTGGATCTGCTCTCCCCTTTCATTTCAATGGAACGATAATTCTTCTCGTTTTTTGTTTTGTTTTGTTTGTTTTTTTCGCAATCTGGACCAGGATATCCGTAATAATGGTAAAAAATGCTGGATTCGATCTAATGGAACAGCCCTAATCATAAGTTAAAAATTCGATTTTGTTGCGGTACTACCAGGATTGAAAAATAGAAAAATTGCCAGTGTTTTCCCATAGCGACTGGTGGTACAATCACAAGATAAGATGATTCAATCAATCCCTACAGTGACAGCAGAATAGTGAACAAAAATTCAGTATTTTCTGTATTTGGCTTTTTACTACTCACGCACATTCGCCGATAGGTGGCAGTGCGAAATCCGCGCACACAAAACACGCCAGTTGTCCCAATTTTGATAATGGCATGCATGGTAAGGATAACAACAAGTGAAATAATCGATATTCTTCAAATTAAATTTGAACTTTATTTTCCATTTCTTATTTACTTTCTGTCTCACCCTTCGGAATAATTCTTTTATAAATAAATTCATCTTACTCCACAGCAGATCGACCTCTTGACTCATGCATTGTTTATTCCGTTGCCGTTTGTGATTGTTCTGTGCAATTTGTCCGTGTGCACGATTAATTTTCACGACAACGGGCTTGTTTATCCCAGCTGGTGAGTTATACGTCGGCAAAATTCGCGTTTGTTTCCTTGACATCGAAGCGTAATTATTCGTAGAGTTTATCTGTGCGGCGTCATATGCCCCAGATTTTTTTAGCTTTAATCTGTGGGAAGCCAAACGTAATGTTCATGTCTTTCGCCTTTCGGTCTGGCTGCTATTTTTCATTTACGCGAATATTTATCTATTCTTTTATTATTATTATTATTATTTTGTTTATCTGGTGAGCACATCACTGCTGATCTCACACTTGGGCAGCCAGAGGCGTCGTCCTTTTCTACAGACTGAATGGAAATCTAATTTGCAGTTAGTGTATAATCGTAGCCTCGGTACGTTTATATTTTTTCGTTAAACTGTATAACTTTTTCTGTAACAATTATAATTCAGTTTTAATTTCTTAGTATCGCTATGGAAAGATTCCTTGAAGGCTGTCTATTAGGAGGCTGGCATTTTATTTTATAATAATATTAAGTACGCTTGTAAAGATTGTGTGACATAGAGTCGTTTGTTAGACACGTCTGACACTGCCTGGTTGACAATTGTTGCTAAAATTAAAACATCCTAATGGCAGTTATTGGGTACGGCTCGTGTCGTGCTCTCTCTGTTTCTCCACCCCTTTACATAGAGACAGAGAGAAAGAGAGAGAGAGAGAGGGGGGGGGGAGAGATTTTGTTTTTGTTTCATTAACAATTTAAACGGAGAGACGAAGAGATCAGGAGACATCAAATTATAATGCGTCACTTGTCTCTGCGCCACCAGCACTCCTCCTCCCCCCCCCCCTCCCCGCTTTCTCTCGCCAACACCACCTCCTCTTTCAGGCAATGCAGCTCAAGTTTCACGCCAAATGGCAAGACTTCAAGCAGCCACCCTCTGCTCGTTTCCGCAAATCACCATATTAAAATATTGCAAAATTTATCCCCTGAGATTACAATGAAACTACAGGCGGAAAAAATAAACTGTGTTTATCTCTTGGCCATCTTCCAGACTGTAACCAGTTTTGTTTCTACACCTTTATCCATTAACCCAGCATCAAATTGCCAGGAACCGACAATGTTGCCGTTTTGCCAGTTACTTTAACCTGAGACACCGCTACACGCCCATCTCACTCCTCTATCATTCTCTGCTCTCCCTCTGCGCGTTTTTCCCCCCAGAACTGGGACGTTGCAACCTGCTGCAGTGTCACCTCAATCCTGGCCAAGTTACGTACAACAGCAACAGCTTTGCTTCAACACGAAAACACTGGTTGACTCATCTCTTGCCAGACATTATCACGCTCATCCAAAGCCGAAGACAGTGCGGCTTTATAAAAATTGACGCCAATGAAAGAACATCTTTTCCAATGGGCGCTTTGTGTTTATCTAGGATTAGGTTTACGTCTGTGCTAATAAAGATCAGATTATGAAAAAAATATTGCAGGCCCAAGTTGAAGCTCTGGATTTCCCGGTGTTCATGAGGATTGTTGTCAGATACTTCTTTTTTCGTCTTAATGTAATTCATTCATTAACTTTTGATACCTGTGCGTATTTCATGTTTTGGCCATTTTGAGTTTGCCTTCGAATCCATGGTTACATGGCAATGGTTTTGTATAACAATTTACATTATTGTGAGTATTGTCGTCATTAATGGGCTTGAGCATAACATGTTTTAATCTCCTTTCTAAAACTTACCAACCACAGCACCTTGCTGTGAAGTTATAATCTGATGCGTGACGGAGTATGACCGCCATACACTCAGGGGTTCAAATTTCATTCGCATACGGACGTTGCCTTTGTTTTTGCATTAACTATGCGATACAGACGTACGGTGTATTCTCATAGCTCCGTTTTCTTGCCAGACCGACTGTTTTTTTTTCAAAAATTTTGCGAACGTTTGGACTCTTTACTATGTGATTTTTCTTTTTTAAATGTGTAGCTGCCAGACAAAATGAGGCACATGTCGGCACCAACTGATTCTAGAAAATCGTTAAAAGGAATCATAGTGTAATTTTATCGATTTTGCATTTTCAGTATTGTCTGAAACGTTTAACCTCTTTATTATTCTTTTTCCAAATGGTAATCCTGTTTGAGAAGATAAATGCCTAAAAATTGACCTTCACTCGAGTCATCTTCAATAATTTTGACTAAAACTTGAAACTTCGAAAACGTTTTTCTTAAAACTTTGGTTCTTTCACTTCCTGTCTTTGAGAGGCTATAAAATTATCTTCCCTGCTACTTAAATTACAGCAAATTTGTGTCTAACAAATGAAAGACTTTTGAATGACCTATTTGGTGATACCAATATCTCCACACCACCAAAATGCTTGAAATGCCTCATTTAGTGGGGCGGCTACACAAACCTATTTTATATTCCCCGGAAAACTATGTGCGCAAGTGCAACACGATGAACGTAACCCTGTTGCTGCCAAACCCAAACACCCTTCCTTTAGACTACCAGAATAATGGATTATCGGGTAGAAAGACAGCAAGAAATGGTAAAATCATGAGTGCAAAAACATGCCGGAACAATGTCGGCCGATATATCGTCCTCGTGGCAGTTCTACCATGAGACGGTTGGGACGATATATTGGCCGTGCTGCAGTCTTCTGAAACATAATTATGGTGGCAGCGGGAGGGTTAAAGATCTGCCTCAACAGTAAATAAAATAACGCATAAATAGACAGAAAAGCTTCCCCAGCAGAAATATTGATTTAGACACCGTGAACTTAATGCAGTATTTAATTGTTTATTGGTCTGTCTTTCGGTTTCAACATAAGCACATAGACTAGACTGGCATCGCTTGGTTGCTCAACACTTCACAGCATGCTGCGTTCCCTCTTCCACGCCACGACCCTGCTTGATACCATATTAGTTTTATTACCTGAATGATTTTTTTGTTGTTCTTGCTGTTGATACTGTTGTGTTTGGCGCAACGAAATAAGACTATTAAGAAATGTTAACTGATCTAGCTCAGTTTTACTTTCTACAACAAAAAATAGCAAAACAAAAAACAAAAACTGCAAGAAAAGATGTTTTGAAAAACACCACAAATAACAACAAAACTTGAAGCTGATCTGAACTTTCTGCGGCTCTTTTCACATTGTCAAGATGTTCCTGGACTAGTGAGTTGAACAGCGGGGATGGGGTCAAGGGAGGCGAGAATTTGTGAATAATTTACTGTTACTGCAAATGAGTCACGCTATTGGTAATTTGCTGACTGATGCAAAGTCGTAAAGCCTGACAAATTTAGCGGATTAAACTCCCCCGGATGTATGAGAAACGAATAAGGGGCAATAACTGAGTTTGTTTTTCTGTGATGTCACGCGACAGTGCGAACCATCCAATCACAGGCCTGGAAGAGCGCTTGTTGCGTGGGTGAAAGGGGACGTGAACTGGGCATAATTTAGAAGATTGCTGGTTTAATGCATTATTGGTCGATGCCGTGAAAAGAAAAAGAATCGATGTGACATGGGGAAAAAATGGACATGTCCGACATTTGAAATCGAGTGCATAAAATTTGAAACGATTAAACCGAGAAAAAAATTGTACAAACTCGTTGTATCGACCGACATGGAATGCTGGTTCCCTCTTGAGACATAATCGCACGGGATGGAGAGGTATTAAGAATGCATTCCTCCAAAACGAGCGTTATTTTTATGCATGTACGCACTGAGAATGTCATACTAATTATTCAACAAAAACATCGCCCATCGAGTTCAAAATCTCTCAAACTAAACAATCTTAAATGGACGCTAATGTCTGGGACTACATCATTCAAAATACATGTATAATTATTAATCGATGCCTTTGAAGGGAAAGGGCATAGAAAATCAAAACTACAGTTTTGTTTATTTATTTTTATACTTGATGGAGACGCGATCACTTATCTTCCTGTATAACATTATGTTACATTTTACTCAAGGGCGAGTACTTGCTGTGTGCTCTGTCCTAGTTTTAACTCATTTGTCATCCGTTTCTTCCATCCCCCAGAACGGTGATGGACAAACAAGTAAAGTCACATTTAATGGCTATTGATTGAATCTTGCCAAAGCTGCGCTGGCTGAGTTGAGACATTGACCAGAACAAACCAACTGTTTACGAGATGTCTCGGTTTCTTCAGGAAATTTGAGGAGTTTAGAATTCTGAAATTGTCATTTTATTCTAATTTGGAGAAATGGTGGGGGGGGGGGTGTCAGAGGGGGCAGATGGGACAACGCGACCAAATTTTTTGTTGGTTCTACCTCCATTTTGTGAAAAAACTGGAGGTCTTTTAGTATGTGGAAGAGGTATAAGAATGCACACTTTGACACTTGTTTTAAATGCGTTGTAGCAGGTATCAAACTGTTTCACAGATCCAGTTTAACAAACTCCTTATCATAATTCTAAAGCCGCAAACGTCTAACGTCGAATTTCTCAGTTGTCCCAAAAGTGGAGTTGGAACAAGCAAGAAAACTAAAGTATCGTGTAGGAGAGGTAAATAAAGAGTTTTAAATGCTTAACAAATGTAGAGAACTGAAAGGATCAGTCAACATCAGATTATGTCTACTGAAGAAATACATTGATGGCAGAAAATGCAAAGTAAACTTCAAGGGACTCTTCCTGCATTAAGCTTATAAGAACCAAGCTGTCGCTATTTATACACGTCTCTCAGAAAACATCAAAACAAACGGGATATGTTTTGAATTTAATTTTGAAATTGATATATTTAATTTATTAATGTTATTTGGTATTTCACATTATCTTTTAGCTGGAAGAAGCGAAGTATTAAAGTCGGAAAGCAAAGAAAGAAAAATGCAGCAAAATAAAACGGCCTGACCTGAGTCACATTTTAATGCTATTGTCTGCAGACAAGATTAGTGTGAAAGACTCATTTGGCAATATCATAATGCAGACCTTTTTGTTTCTTTGTTTGCCTTGCATTGCTATTAGATTTAATGCATAATATGTTTCATTTTAGTAGGGCTATGCTGTTTTCACAACGGTACAAAACCGCCATTAAAATCCAATGCTCTTTCAAAATACACGTAATTCACTGAGGTGAGCAAGGTCATAAGGGATGCCGACCACACTATTTACCCGTGGAGTAACCTGGGGTGAGCAGGTTTCCTTTGGTCAATGACCGTTTGTTACCTGTGGAGGGGGGGGGGGGGCACATCAGTTTTGGACTGCTGTGCGCCAATGTACTAATGGGATGCTGGTCGATCTTGTAATTGAAAAGTTATAAATACTCTCTCTCTCTCTCTCTCTCTCTCTCTCTCTCTCTCTCTCTCTCTCTCTCTCTCTCTCTCTCTTCTCTCACTCTCTCTCATTGAAAAGTTATAAACACTCTCTCGCGCTCTCTCTTTCTCTCTTTCTCTCTCTCTCTCTCTCCCTCTCTCTCTCTCTCTCTCTCTCTCTCTCTCTCCCTCTTCCCTCTCTCTCTTTCACTCTCTCTGTTTCTCTCTCTCTTCTCTCTCTCTCTCTTTCCACCCTCTGACTCTCTCTGTCTCTCTGTCTGTCTCTCTTTCTTTCTCTTTCTCTCTCTCTCTCTCTCGTTCTCTTTTACAGTTGTTAGGTTTCTAAAAAGAGTTTTCTCATATTCTCGTGCTAGCTGTTCTGTCTCTGTAGAAGAATGGTTCCCAGAGTGAGTCCCAGACCACCCTGATTCCCCTTCTCGATCCAAATTTCCTCAAGCCTCTCTCATTTTGAATTGTCTACTGCATTTTTCACCATTATACCTTTACAGTGGTAATTATTGAACCAATTTATGAAATTAAATTTATTGTCAAATGACAAAACAAAAAGTCTTTATTTAAGTAGATCATAAAACTTCTGTTAGGCTGTATGCAGAGATGTAAATGCATTTGTGACAAATTATTTTTATGTAGGGGCTCCTAACGTCTGTTATGATTGTAGCCTATTTCCAGTATGCGTCAGCCATTTTGAATTTTGGGTGCCGTTTTGAAAATTGTTAGTGGCCAATGTGTTTTTCTTAAAATGCCTGTCCTGGGCAACATCTGTGCCAAGTTTCACGCTTCTATCATTTTTTGAGCGATTGTTCCCATAATATAGACTTATCAAGTCCACTCCTCTACCAGTGTGGATTTCCTTTTCTGAATAGATTTGAAAAAAAAAAATCTTCCCCTTGGAGCCAAGTGCCTCCCGTTTGACAATCACTGGTGTTGAAGTTCTGAGAACTGTAGTCGTTTTTCTGTTTCCTTTTTTTAGATGTATATAATGTTTAGTGTTCGGCATCGGTCTTGTTTTCCACTTCATTTCTCGTTTCACCTTTCTGTTCTGCCCTGTAATCTTCATTCTAGCAACTGAAAGGCTGAAACTTGGTGCGTTATTCACTACTTCATGTCTTTAATCTCTTGCACTATTGTGTTTCGTCCTCTGTACAGGTAAATTCATGTTTCGCTCTCAGACGTGGATATATCTGGATACTGCATGTGTTGCATCTTTCAGTTTCTTTCAGTCCTGTTGTTTTATTTTGTATTTTATTAATTTTTTGTAGAAACTATTTTTGTTGTTGCTGCTGCTGTTATTGATGTTGCTTTTCTGCTGTGGTTGTTGTTGTTGTTTTAAATCCCTACAAGAGAAGGGAGCACCAAATTGGATGGGGGGGGGGGTGGTTAAAGGGTGGGATTTGCAATTGTATTCTACGGTCGACATTCCTAATATAAATTGATAAATACATCTATCCGTGAAATAACAACAAGAAGATATTTCTGCTTTGTATCGTTCAACCAAAGTTAATGTATTACTTGTGACTCAGAAAGAGGATACGGGGAAATTTCCCAGTGGTTGATAACGAATGTTTTCAAGCTAAAATAAGATCCACAAGATAATTGTTTCTTTTCTGATCCTTGCTCTCAACATCAGACACATATTTGCTTCAAATCACGTTTTTATTCGGGGGAAATAAAGCAGAAAAATTCGTATTACTTTGAAGCCAAATCTCACATATTTTATGCTCTTCTTATAAACAATACATTATCATTGCCAATATAAAGCAATCTTTTGAGGAGCAAAGCCGATGTCTGATTTAATAATAATGATAGTAATACTTGGATATCAGAAAAAGAAAACCATTCTGTACTCTTTTATCTAGATTTGAATTCTTTAGCGTGAATGTCAGTCGTGTTACCTGGTTTTCAGTGCTCAGAAAAAGTTCAACTTAACCTCTGAAGTATCATAATGATATTCTCTTTATGAAAAGACAAAATGTGCCAAAAAGAGAAAAGACAAAGGTAAACGTAAAGCTTGGTGTATCTTCTCTTTTCATTTGCGCTTTACTGTGTTGTTTCTGTATCATTTCTTACACGAGGCTTTGCTATAGAACTCTTTCTTTTGCCACATTTGGTCTTTGTCTCAAGCCTTTCTGCGACCCCACAGGTTTTCTTTGGTTTGTATAAACTTACATCAGTTCTCTTTATGAAAGTAGCACTGCTTATAAGTGGCGGACGAGCAACGCATTCTCTGTGTTCTTATAATGTGTGTGTTTTCTTACGAGAGGTTCGTGAACTGTGTGTACATTTATCTTGTTGAAAAGGCGAGGAATGCGACGTTTACCCATTTCCTAAATTAATTTCTGCTTGTGGTTAATATTTTATCATGCCTCTGGCGCCCTCAGAAACCCCATGTGTCTTTCATGTTTTTACGCAACTTTAATCTGGTATTGAATGTTCAGCCAAAAGAATATACAATTCCAGCGGGCATAAATTTTGTGCATGTGATGTTCAAATGAATTTGAGAGCTTTGAAGGGGCATATAATCAAAAAAGATGTTGTCCCTTATCGTTTTTATTGCTTGTGCATTCGATTTTTTTCAACACGTTTACCTGTCTGGTGTATGATATTTATAATGTATGTCGGGCTATTTTTAGCATTTCTATTTGTGTTACCGATAAACTGATTGTCTGTCACATTTTTTTTTCTCTCTTTCGTTGTTGTTGCAGTTGTTATTGTTGTTGTCGTTATCTGTGTTATTGACATCGCTGTCCCACCTTTCCGCAACTATCAGTACATTAGCATTAATTTTCTTCTGCCTACTGCATGTGTTTTGGTCTTTAGTTTAGGAGGTTTCGCTGTCCTTGGCATTTACACCTCACTTTTTCTTGTTTTACTTTTCTTGTTGTGGTGGGGATTAGTTGTTTTGTGGGGTTTTTTTTCGAATTTTGCATTGACAACTGTAACGGTATCATTAACCTGCGCAAAGTGCACACGGGAACTCCGAATTTTTCGTCCTTATCCGGGAAGACTATGTGCTCGATCCTACCTGCAACAGGATCAACTACAGGAAAATATGAGAAAACTTCCAATATTCCAACATGCCTGCAGCGACCGGGATTCCAGCCCGGTACGTTCGGCATGAGAGTCGAGCGCCTTGCCACTAGACCACAGTGTCTCCGTGTCTGCCTACTGCAGCCTATTCTGTTTGTGTTTTATATCCACTTCTTTGAGTGTTTGATGTTTCTTCACAAAATATTCATTGACCTGCCCTGGCGGTTGGCAATGCAATATAACATAGAATTCATCAACCTGGCTTTGCAATGCATTATAATGGGAATCTCTCAACAATCCCAGGAAAAATAGGAACTGTGCATCTATCGCTGATAATTTCCAGAAAAATTAATTTTTATTACAGGGGCCCGTGCCCACTTGTATTTTTTTTACAGTTCGTTTTATGTTCATACGATAACTGGCCACACGCGAACCTTTCTAAGTGGCATAATCAGATCGCACACTTAAGAACACGATATTGCATCATGAGAAGTCAGCGTAAAAATGGGCAGGGCCATAATTGCCTGGAGTATCAAAACATGAAGACCTTTCCCCCCCCCCCCCCCAACCCATTTATCCCAGCTTCCGGTATTGTTTCAGATACAAATGGCGACCTTATTTCTTGTTTGTTTGCAACCCCCCCCCCCCTTTTGCACAACTGAAATTCAAGATTAAACGCTTTGCGGCTTTAGTATTATAAGGAGTTACAATAAATTGTAGCTGTGAAACAACTTCATAAGTGCCACACAAAGCATTTTTAAACAAGTGTCAAAGTGTGCAATTGTTATACCTCTTCAACATACTAGATGATCTCCAGTTTTTTCAGAAAAGTGTTACGAAAAGTGTTAACGTGTCCTAGACTGGATGATCAAATCGCTTTGTACTGGTGGAGTTTCAAAGAACATTCCCGAATAAATACAAAAACTGAAATATCAAACCTATTAAACGGAGCTGGGACAGTCAGTCCACCAAAATGTTTTCATGCTATGTTAGTAATAATGATAACATCCTTTGATGGAATAAATACTGTTCTTCAAAGTAACAATAATTATTATCATGATGATAGTATCAGGCAATGCACCAAAGCTGTATAACCGCCAGTGCACTAGTTCTCCTTAACCAAGTGGTTGTTGATATGGGGAACGATTTACGCAGTGGGATTTGTCTGACATGGTTGATTAATTTCTGTCATGTTCATAGACTTCCTATGATTATCAAAATACAGAGCCACGCTAATCACCATGATAAATATGACACCGAGTTTCAAAGGACAATTAAAGGCATTGTATACTTTTATTTCATGTAAGGCTTCTCATCTGCATGTCTTGTTAGGGTGACTTCAAGACAACGCCACTTAGCAGCGCTGCTTTGCGGACTGCTGTTAGCGCTTGAACAGCCCTACTCAAGAGCATTGGCGACGCTGCTCGGTTTCTAAGGCACGTTGGTAGTGTTGGTGGCACTTGCTGATGCCCTGCGTATACACCAATATTTCCAGAAATTTTATTGAACATGGATGTAGAAGGAAATGTCCTTTTGGTGATGCGTCCCGGAAATAGTGGTGTGGCTGCCGATACATTATGAAACCTACTTTCATGGCATCGCATGGAGCTGCGACATATTAAATTTTTGTGGCCCTCACCTGTAGCACAGCCAACTACTCAGGCCGTCAGCGGCGCTATTTTTCTGTGGCCGCTTCAATGTAATATCTCGTTTGTAAACGGCGAAACACTGCTATGTCGCCGCGTCTGAAGGGGCTCTTACTGTTTCCACACTTCCCCGATTGTATTTTTCGTCTTCTTTAGTGAACCAAAGGAAAATTGCTATAATATACATTTGTCAAAGTGCTTTTATTATGATATATCCAAACCTTTGGACAGGGCTAATTTAAAGATTTTTTTAAAAAGTAGAAATGGAAATGTCGATTTGTGTCACAGGATTTTTGTTATAGTCGTATCGTTGATGTTGTTGTTGTTTGGGGTGGAGGAGGGTGTTTTCCTGTATTTCCATTTGGCAAAGACAGTTATTCGTACAGTAAGATGATATAATAAATTATTTGCGCTTTAAGACTTGCTGCCTGCCTCAAAGTTTTAGTAAGCTTTCCGCCGATTCTTACATTTAATCTTTTCGCTAGAGAGTGCAAGGCTGCCGGTTATTCAGTGCTGTCCAGAAGGACAAAATTTATGTCCAGCTGAGATCCCAGTGGCGTCTGGACTGTCAGTTATTCCAGCCGCTGCGCTAATTCTCTTCGCCCTGGTGGTTCTTTGGAATGTCAGTTTTGTAGCCGGGCACTCACGGACAGCTCGCTCTTGGTGCCCTTTGCATCAGGACCGTTACCCTCCCCAACCCCCTCCCCCCCTCCCCTCATGATGGAAAGCCTTGTTCTTCATCTCAGTTTTCCAACAACCCCTGAGGAGTAATATGGAACACTGGTCCTTCAAACTGCACCAGCAACTGACTTTGACATAATCAGATCTCTGCAGTGCGATGCCCTTTGCTTATGGGGTGACTGCGGTCTTATTAGTTTCATCTACTTCGGTGAGCTGAAGCCCTTTAATGCCTAGAGACAACGTGCATTGTCCAAAGTGTCTGAAACCTGCAAAACTGATATCAAATGGTCATACAAATGTAGCAGTGTATATTATTTACCACGCAGAATTATATGTTAGCAAGTTGTGACATGCTCCAGAAATATGGCATTGAGTGTTTGTGGTGGAGAAACGTTGATTCTGAACTAGACCTCCTAAGGAATTAAACGGCGTAACCAAAGTGAAGATTCAGTCCTGAAGGTCTATTGTTACATGAGTGCTGATCGGCGTCCCTGTGGTTCATAGACTATTAGATTTTTCATCTCTTGGTCGTGCTACTGCAATTGTAGCCAACAAAGACTCAGTATTATTTGCAAAACACAGACATTCAAAAAGATCGATAACAGATAAACTTGCTGTTAGACTGTCAATTTCTCTCATGTATAAATATATTATCATAATACAAGTAAATTTATTTTAATATTATTTTCCATGGGATCTTCGCTTCTACTTAACCCCTCCCCCCCCCCCCCCCCCCATACCTCATTTCTCTGGTCCGGACAAAGGTAAATACACACAATCACATTGCAACCAATGAAGACACAGACACGCATGTCATACAAAGAACTATAACACAAAATGCGAATAAAAAAGAGTAGGGTTTGGTGACAAGTCAAGTGGAAGAAATTCGTTAATTGACAATGAGCAATTTTGGGCTTTGATCTCCAGGATTTAGCCTTTCTTGTGAATTAGTTGAAAATGCTGGAGTTGAACGTCCGCAGAATAACATGCAAGTGCATGTCTTTCATTCACGCACGGCCAATCAGAATTCTTAAAGCTGTGTGATATTTCTCAGTACCCAAAGTTTTGATTGTCGCTGCTTTTTTTTTATGATCGCTGCACCATTGGTGCCACAAGGCATTGACCGTCTTTACAGTATTGAGACTAATTTGTTTGTTTGCATCTTCGTGAGCGTGTCTTCTCTTTGGGGGCTGTCTTGGTTATATATGTCCTGACTCCTGGGGCTTATAGTGTACTGAGTCAAGACAGTTTTGTTTGGGTTTTGAATCAGACTTGAATTCCTTTGAATCAACCGGTAAGACAAACTTGTTTCAGTCTCACTATTTTGAGATCTCCCTTCAACTCCATAGTCGACACAGCCAAGCAAAATCACAGATATCTTACATTAACAGTTGGTTTGAGATATCTCTGAGCAAAGCAGCCTTGACTGAGTTCTCTAAGGGCCTAGTGCGAACTAAAATGAGATTGAATTTTCTTCGATCTAAGTCACACTGTTGCTGTTTCCAACATATCGTGGTAAATCTCTGTTATTCGGGGTTTTGTTGTGGCCCACTGGTCAAATATCTACGCCCCTGTGGTACTCAAGCGGTGGTTATAAGATTCACAAAAGTGACTACGAACAGAATTACCCATAACTTTCAACCTGTTGGAGAACATTGTCTGGGCATACCCGAGACACAGGATACTGAGACATATTAAACACGCCAAATTCCGCTCCTCGGGTTCTGCGCGTATCAGCGATGTCAACAACGTGCACCTCATCCCTTCAAAACGGAACGAACCACAGACTAATAAATTAACCAGACTGGAAACACGAGCTTCGGGCTGTGTCGTTTTTTACGGAATTTCCCGAGCGGCGGTCGTATAACCAACATGGCCGCCGCTCGGGAAATTCCGATTCTAGTTCTATCTGCAGCAGAAATTTCTTTTTATTTGACAAGATTGGTTGTACATGTATTAATTTCTTGGTGCGGAACCAAACTTCCGCGTTCAGTAGGCGCGTCAAAATGGTGTCATTCAAAATTGTAGCTATGCTGTAGCGTCGGCCGTTACCGTAAACCTAATGTGGCGGATGGTTCATGACCTTTCGCTGTTTTGTGACGTCACACAATGGGATCATCCAGTCTGGGTATTTTATTAGTCTGTGGAACGAACACACTCATGGTCTGCACACATTATAGTTATGGAAATTATGGCTCGGCTTGGCATGCTGTGCATTGAAGCTTACTAGTGAGCAGTGCTAGCACGAGTGCTCTCATTTCGCTGCCTCACAGAGCTTCACATTTGTTTGTAGAACCACGGTTTGCACCAGACTGAATTTAGTATTCTCTTCTGCAATATTGAAAGTGGACATGACGATTTCAGGAAACAGAAATAAACACTTGATTTAAACCCATGGAAGTCGGTGCTGCTTGCATTAAAGTCATTTTGAGGACTACGATTGCATGTGGCGTGCGTACGTACGAGGGAGTGAGTCCGGATTAGGGTTAAATTGTCCGATTTGTATTCCGCATAAGGGCAGGTATGTTTATAAGGAGCCTTCTCTTGCAAACTGCAAGGAGCCTGTGCATGGAAATTACAGTAAAGCGTCTGGATGCCTTATAATATAACACGTGTTTGCATTTTGTGTGAGATGATTATCTTAGATTCTTTACAAGCCCACGAGATGTAAGTATTAGAGGCTGGAAAATTTCTGTCCATATAAACTTTGTTATGGTCGTGAAGGGAAGGGAGGGGGATGGAGAGGGGGAGAGCGGATGAGAAAAGGAGATACAAACAGAGAGACGTGGAGAGAGAGTGAGAAAGAGAGAGAGACATACACAGAGATACTGAGTGAGAAAGGGGGAAACAAACAGAGAGATCTAAAGGGAGAGATAAGTATAGAGATAGGGAGAGAGAGAGAGTATGAAATGTAGGGACATACAGAGAGAATGAGAAAGAGAGAGACAGAGAGACATGGACAGAGATGAAGAGAGAGAGAGAGACAAACAGAGAGGCATGAGGAGAGATAGAGTGAGCAAGGAGTGAGAATTATAGACAGACAGACAGATAGTCAGAGTGAAAGAGAGAGTGAGGTGGGGGGGGGGGGTAAGCCTCTTTTCGCCTTTTCTTTTCTTTCTCCCCATCATTACATCCCAGGCAGTAGCTTACATCCGGTCAGGACTTCACATGACTAACATTCTGTAGTGAGCCTGAAAGGAGGGTGAGTTTGCAAAACGAGGAGTCAAAGCTAGGAATATTGTGGTGATGGGTAGAATAGGAATTAGTAGTGAAAGATTTCAGAATCAGCCACTAGCAGCCTGAGTGAAATGCGTGGTTGCAATGTATCGGCTTTTCACCTAGCCTACGAATCTATCTATCTATCTATCTATCTATCTATCTATCTATCTATCTATCTATCTATCTATCTATCTATCTATCTATCTATCTATCTGTCTATCTATCTGTCCTTAAACCTGTATGTCTGTGTCTGCCTAATTTGTATATCTGTCTTTTAGCCTATCCATCTATCTGCCTGCCAACCTGCCTCGCACAAGGTGAATCTATCCTTCCGCATGTCTGTCCATCAGTCTGCCCGTCATACAATTTTCCTGAACTATATTTGTGCCTGTTTGTCTCCGTCTATTTCCCAATACTCCTGCAAAAATGCACCAACATTAAGGCGCAAATATTCGCACACACGCACCAAACATTTTATAAGTTATTGAAGCGCTGCAACCCTCACCCTCCCTTCCCTCCATCCCTCTTCGCCCCACCTCTACCTATTCAACTCATTTCAGCGTCTTCTTTGCTTTTTTACACTTTCGCTCCTTCACACTGACTGGTTCCAGCCTTGTATTGCTCATATTTTGGCTCCTCTGCAAGAATGTTTGAACAAACTGTTGTAACACACGTTGACCTTGGCTTAATGGGCCTTTCAGACAACCAGGCAACTGTTTGAACTTGTCTGGCCAGGACTGCAACTTCTGAGCTGCCGCTGAGGGCCAAATGAGATTTTGAAGACTTAAACTAGAATGCAATCCGTGTTTTGGCTTGAAAAGCCAAACTCAAAAAAAAAAAATAATAATGACTCGAAACAGGAGACTGGAATTTAAAGACATAAGTTACGAAAACATCATAATACAGATTGGCTTACACCAGGTTTCCAGCCTTTTTTGCCTGCACTCGCTTCAAGCTCAAATTTGATTTTACCTGCATACCGCTCGCATTAGGCATGAAGATGCTCTTATTGGCACAAACAAGATATAACTAATACTTCATGCAGCACCCCTTGATTCCTGCCACAGCCCCCACATTTCTCTTTCTTCTGGCACAAACAAGATATAACTAATACTTCATGCAGCACCCCTTGATTCCTGCCACAGCCCCCACATTTCTCTTTCTTCTGGCACAAACAAGATATAACTAATACTTCATGCAGCACCCCTTGATTCCTGCCACAGCCCCCACATTTCTCTTTCTTCTGGCACAAACAAGATATAACTAATACTTCATGCAGCACCCCTTGATTCCTGCCACAGCCCCCCCACCCCCTTTCTCTTTCTTCCTTATTTAGATCACTTACTTCTTATATAAGAACCGTCTTCAACGATACACCTGGGCAACGGGTGCTGGTTTGTAAGGCTTTGTTTGTTGTTGTTGTTGTTGTTTGGGGGGGGGGGGGGGGTTATGGCGCGGTGTGTGTTTTGTTATACTTCATATTTAGGGAAAACTTTTATAATTATTTTTTTATTATTATTTTTTGCCACTGCAGACATGCTGAAGAGATTTGCGCTTGTTTGTAAACGGATTTCGGTTACATTTTGTTTCTTTCCATGGAATGATTCAGGTTTTTAAACATACAAACAGGCTTCGTCACCTTTAATTGCTTTCAAATGTTGTATCTAAACAAAGTTTTGTTTACATTCAGGTATGTAAACTCTGGTGGGCATTAAGCAAGAGATGCCACATGTATATAAACAAGAACGGAGTTAAGTTGAGATATTGAGCAAAAACTGTTTTTGAGCATGGTGCGACCTTGAAAATTTGCAGCTCTTTCTCTCTAATAATTACAACATTCTTGGGTTCATGTGTTTGCGCAGAGAATCGTATCCTCACTGGTATTCATGTACAATTATACTGTTTGTTTTCTGGAGGCCAGTTGGACTTGAGGGTGATAATGAATTGATGAATTTTTTAATTTTTTTTTTAAAACACAGGATACCCGTGGGATCGCAGCGAGTCTTGAAACAAAGACAAAATATGGCAAAAAGAAAAAGATGTATGCAGCAAAGCCTCGCTTAAGAAATAGTACAGAAATGGTACATAAAACGCAAAGCAAAAGGGAAGGGAAGTCAAGCTTTCTGTATATTTTCCTTCGTCAAGAAAATAATTATTGTAACAGGACGGAAAGTTGAACCAATAAAGCAATTGAACAAATAAAAAAAACATGTAGAATGTAAAAGTCAGTATGGGTACTTAGCTGCGAGACCAGAGTTGCATTTTGGGAGTGCGGCACGTCCGTCAATGTCAGTGTCAATGTCCGCCAGTTGCATTGGTTCTGTATTATTTCTTACGGGAGGCTTTGCTACTTACACCTTGATCTTTTTTGCCATATTTGCTCTTTGCAAGGTAAAGCAGTAACCCTTCAATTGTACGCACGAAGAAAACTGTAATTGTTTTTGAGAAATTCTAGATACCAGAAATGTTTTATTCTTTGGCCTAAACAGTAGGCCAAGGGAAAAGACAGGAAATATTACCAGTTTATTTCATCACACGGGATGTAGACTGTTCGATTCAATGAAAGATCCTGTACATGGTTAGATCAGGTTATAGCAAAATGCAGTAAGACTTCTCTTTTATTCATGAACACAATTGCTCTGCTTTTCCACGACTTCCCTTCCACGCGTATTCCATCCATCTCAGCGCCACTGGCTGGTGAAATCGGAAAGCAACAACTTCAGCCCTCCAGCAAATCAATGCCGCAGATGCTAGACAGTTACGTTGCATGTCTGGCTTCTCTTGCCTTTTTCCCCGGAGTCTTTATTTATTTGTTTTTCTTTTCGAATGAGCTTCTCCTTCATAATATATTTTCCTCAAATCCCTTGGCGGCAGAGGTACATCCTTTATTGGCTTTTCCCGGGCCATTTTCTGTTTTCTCTGCTGGAAGCCTTTGTCGAGGTCTTGACAAACAGGCTAGATCAGGGCTGAGATTTCAGACAGTTCTGGGAGGATCGTGACCGTGACCTACATCTTCATTTGATGTAACTGTTATCTTGAACATCATCTTTGATTGCAGGTCTTCTTCAATCACGTCGCCTATTTCATGCCCATCTCTTTTCATGTCGCCATCTCTATCATTTTGCGCAATACCCCCTTACCCTTTAACCAAAATGGTTCTCTATCCAGCAGATAGACAGAGATATAGCCTATTGTCTTTCAGACCATCTCTTTACATCTCGCCATCCCTATCATTTTCCGTCCTACGCCCTTTGGCCTTGGTATGAACGTTATGGAGCCATATTCCACGGATATAAAAGGATAATATTATGTCTTGACGTCTTTCTGTAGCAGTTGTCAGTCTCTATCAATGTCACGTCCATCTCTTTCCATATTGCCATGCCTATCATTCCTTAAAACGCCCGTTTGACACCATTATCATTATATCGCCTTGTCCGACAGTTAGTCATGGGATAGTTGGGTTCGATTGTCTTTCTGTGGCAGTTTTGAGACTCTTTTACGAGTATTTCAAGGAAAACACTAGTTCCAGACTAAATCTTATTTTTGATAACCTGTGACTTTCCTTGGATAAAAACCCGCGTCTGGGAGTTCTAAAGTTCGGGACCCAGGTTGCTAAAGCAGGATCTCTGCTCCGGGCATTTACACCTCACTTTTCCTTCTTGTTTTTCTTTGCTGTTGTTGACATCGCTGGCTTTCTTAACCCTCAAAAGGGTTCCCATTTAGGTTCCTCCGTTCTGTTCTTGATGTTGTTCTTCTTTCTTTCTTCCTTGCTTCCTAATCTTCAAAAGGGTTCCATTTGGGTTCCTCTGTTCTGTTTCTGATGTTGTTTTTCTTTCTTTCTTGCTTTCTTTCCTCCTCGCTTCCTAGCTCTCGAAAAGGCTCCCCATCGGGCACCACGTTGCTTGCATGGATCCTAGTCTTTGTATGGTACTGATGTCATGTCCATTGGCCTCGTTCTCAACTTTCTTGTTTTGTATTGTTTTGTTTTTAGTCAAGATAGCCGATTGGTTGTCATCACTTTGAGCATCGCCCTGCCATTCATGTCTATTGTCTAGTCAGTTTGGCACAGGGAGATTGTGGAACTGGGGCTGAAGAAAAAAGCGATGAATTCTTTATAGATCTTTTCTGTTTTTGGTAACAAGTCTCCAAATAAGGATCTTCATGTTTTAGTTTAATCTCAAAAGGTGTGTTTCAGTGTTGGACTGTTTCAGTGTTGGACTCGTTGGTGCACTTCTTTCGATCTCGTCTTTAGTGTTAATTTTATTTCAATTAACATCACTCTTAGGTAAATAAAGTCTTAGCCAGACAGTACAACTACAGTGAATTCATGAATGGATGACAAACAGACAGAACACAAGCAATGTGACAAGATTAGACGTGTGTCTTCCTGATCCTCCGATGTTACAGATTGCTCCCTTTCATACTATGTAACAATACTGTTGGAATAATTATGTATTGGAACCGTTACCTCCAGAGATATTAATATTTAATAAAGGGAGGGGATACCTGGTGACAGATACAAAATGGCACAACGTCGAATCGGAATTTTAGAAACGAGAAAAGCAAGTCTGAAGGTCATGAAATAAAATACGGTAATTAATTTTGGAATATTACAGTTTCAAGTTTCCACTGTTGGGAACCGGAGAAGCAGTACTGTGACTATCATAACTTATTCATGAAATATTTCATTCGTTTTGTTTGTTACTTCATAAATTGCGACGACAAGGACGGAAAGTTTTCTAATTAACGGCTTTCCAACATCGTCATTTTTAGGGCAAGCTGATCTCACAAATGGGCCTGAAAATTGTTTACTACTTTGTAACGAATGTAAAAGCTTTGCAATGTTTTGTGCATTGCTATTTGCTATTTTGCCTTCGTATGGCTTGCTTGCAGCTCTTAGTTATTGATAGTCTATATAATTCAAAAAGAAACTTGCCCAAGTTTCAAGAAGATTTACCATCTCTCATAGAGCTCGGACTGGCCTGAATTTTTTGTTAGATTTGGAGACTTCAAATGGCGAGGAAGTTTTTTTGTTTTGTTTTTTTTTTTAGTTTGCCTTGTGTCGCTAATTTCGTTCCCCGGCCCGAGCCTTCCTTTTCCACGAACACATGAACCCGTGACATTATCATTTCCCTCGATGTGTTCACATTTTAACAAACTGCCTATATAGTGCCCAGATCATTGCCATTTCATGCCAATCCGAATGCTGACGGGGTGCGTAGGGCATTAACGGGCAATGGGAGTGCAGTGAGGTTTACCTGAAAACAAACAAACTAACATCAACAACATGAAAACCTGAAAGAACGGGCAAGGTGAAGCAGATCCAGTCTAATCATCCAGGACTGAAACTTATGAACAGATTTATGTTGGGCAAGGCCGGCTACCTCAGCTACTTTTATTACATAGTTTTATTATATATTTATTGTTTGGGTGGAACTTGTACTACAGCGTACATAAATATTGCCACCAGTCTCGTTTGTGAAGCGGGCTCTGTTTCATCATCGGGGCAGCATAACCTCTCAGTTGCTCTGGGTACGGTATCAAAGGTTCATAGGGTTTGCATGATATATAATTGAGGTTGAGCGGCTCGAGGCAAGCAAAAGGCAGGACCACCCAGATTAGGGCGATATGGGTTGTTATGTTATTTTTATTGTATGTCAGACTGTCATCAACGTTGGTTTGATATGCATTCGCTGTTAGCCGTATCAGCAGCTGGAAATCTCTGAAAAAACTGCCGTCCATTTCAGCTGTTTTAGCATGGGTGTCACGTTTCCTAGTGTATATTTTTTTCCTTCACCTGCCCACGTGCGCCGTGTCATATTCTCAGTTACCTTTAAGCTTTCCAAAGGAATGAAACCGGAAAGTTTTTCCTGGGTAAAAGGGCTTGGATGTAGTGTTTTTAATGTCTGCCACAGATTTTAAGTTTACAGCACACCCATGACAGTACTTCGCATCTAGTTCTTGCCAGGATGAGAAGAGAAATTTTGGAATCTCAGGGGCTCAGATACCTAGATTCCCCAACCCCCCCCCCCTTTCCAGTACTGCACCATCCTATTGATGGACATGGTCAGCATAAACAATACCAAAAGACCATATATAATACAAAACACCTTCTTTCATAATTCTAAGGATTCCGCTAAACGTTTTACAGTTAAACTGGATGAATTGTGGGGGAAAATGTAGCCAAAAGATAGGAGTGTAAAGGGAAACAGGCTGGAAAATAATAAGAACCACTGACGTAAACAGTGACCAGTTGGGTGTTTATCTTTGTGTGGCTCGTCAGTCGTTGTTTAAACCATTCAGCAGTGCAACCAGGAATTTTCAACCGACTGAAGACTAAGGCTGAGTCAGTCCTGTTTTGTGTCTGTTGTGACTCAGTGTGTCAGGTCCCTCTTTCCGCCAACTGGCTTTAGACAGTTTTGACAACTCCGAACTAGTGAGGTAAAAAATGTGGCAAAAGAAAAAGGTCGTACGTAGCGAAGCCTCGCGTATGAAATTATACAGAAACGATACAATGAAACACAAAGGAAAAGAAAAGACAAATCAAACTTTCGGTCAACTGTGAGAAAAAAAAATATAATTGAACTAGTGAGACACATTAGCTTCGGTTTTGCCATGGCGCGAAATCCTGTTTATTAATCCCACAGTCCACATCACACACAACAACCGAGACGAAACAGTCTTGGCTCCGTGTGTCACCAGCCTAAGAAAGCAACCAGTCATTCATTGCGTCACCGTAGTGACATTTTGCTTTCACTATCTGTGCACAAGTCGATCAAGAGATCAATATGGCAACGGTTAGGACATGCTTTCATAATGAATGCATTATGAATAATCAATTATCCCTGAATTATTCCGTCAAATAATCAATAACACGTTGGATGGTATTGATTGCCCAAGTGTATTAATTTCCAAGTCAGTCATTATTTGCAGATTGACTTATGGAAAAGAGCTTGAGGTCACAATGCCTCTTTCGATGGCCTTTTTTTTTTTTCGTGGATCGTCGTCGCCCCGTTTTTAACTACAAGAGGCGTGAGAAATTTTACGATATTTCTCAAATGTTCAGAGCCGGGCCGTATCCTATGTTAGGTCTCTTGTGTAAGTGTTCATTTGCCATGCCATTATTTTATAACACTATTGGGCCCGTTTACTCGGAGAATACACAGAATGGATGCGATACTGATATTTAACGTTGATTGTGGACTACCAATGTGTACAGAGGTGGAAGAACGAAATTCCTGATCATTATTTTCCATTCCATTCGACGGAATAACGTGTCTTTTCGTGGCTGGAAGAAATGTAGATAAATAATTTGAACGACTGAAATTTGTCCAAAATTGATGTACCCACGTAAATTTATCGTCCAAATTTGAGATAGTACACAAAGTTTCATATTTTTTTATGTTTACATGTTCTCCCTCTAGTTCCATTATAGTAAGATGATGACGAGAGTTGCACAAGTTGTTATGTTGTGTTTCATTCTTTGTCGTATTGGAAATTTTTTACAAATGTTTTACACGGGCGTTCTACTGGATGAGGAAAGGGGCAAAGAGGCGGTACTCTATAGCACTGTAACTTTGTCGAGGTGGTTCCACATGGATAATAATAATTATTGTTTCCATGTAATTGATTACTGACAAAGCGTATGGAAATCCACGTACTCTTGATTCTATTATTCTGCATTGAAACAGAAAGTTGCAACTGTCTTTTGTTTTCCCCTTCTACAGACATGATTATTTATTAATAAGGGCGTGGTCTATCATTAGCGGGCAGGCTTTTAGAAAATTCTGTTTAATTAGAGTTGAACGAGACTACCTTCTAGTGTGAAGGGAAGTCTGTATGATTTCACTTATCTGCGTCCTAACCTAGAGATCGTGAAAGAAACATGTATTTAAAATTATCGGTGAATGATCATTTCCTTTTTATGGCCCGGAGATCTGCAATTCACTGCCTCAAAACACTGGAATGTTCAAGAAATATCTAAAAATACATCTTTTTAGTTGATGGAATGCAACCATAGCTGTTTCTGACCGTTATCACAATAAAAAGAAAATATGAAATAGATCTATTGTCCCTGGACTGGTGAATGGAATATGGGTAGGAGAATGTCTGTAAGTGGTAGAGAGCTTGTCCTACTGAATGAAACGTTATATAAATGGTATGCACTATCAAATAATTATTCTTGTTGAAGCGCTCGATAACACATTAACACTCTGTGCTGAACTGAAAGGCTAACAGATTGCAAAAACCATATGTATAAAGTCAAGTAAATAATTATGTTCCATCAGTGTGTAAATTAGGTAAGTGTGCAAGTTGTGATGGTTATTAGCAAGATCGTGGCTACCTATTACATGTAATTACTCTCACCCTGGGCTTTGTATTTCTTTCTTATATAAGATTTCACTGAGAGCGCCCATGAGCTACACAATTCAAATACTGCAAACTGCGATAAAAACAAGACGCTTCTCTACCTCGGTAGGTGCTTTGAATGTACACATGTTACCTGATCTTGCTTTCTGGACGAAAATAGAATGAGATAAGAGCCATTATAGCACTGCACGCTCGGCTTGTGTGAGC
This sequence comes from Onchidella celtica, assembly GCA_963931925.1. Classification (NCBI taxonomy): domain Eukaryota; kingdom Metazoa; phylum Mollusca; class Gastropoda; order Systellommatophora; family Onchidiidae; genus Onchidella; species Onchidella celtica. The sequence continues at coordinate 16,778,575 of OZ007570.1, read as the reverse complement.
ACTTTGAATACATAATATCATATATGCTGTGTTAGGCAGGGATTACCAGAGATCTAGAGTTTCTTTCAAGGAAGATGATGTTATGTTCCAGCGTGTGTCCGTGTGAATTGCGTTATGACACGTTCATATAATGATGCGTAAGATGTTTGTAGCATATATGTGCTCTTAATTAAAGGCTCTATGAAATTAAACAAAACTTTCATGAGGTAATAAAGTGATTCTTATCATTAAAATATCTTATCTCATCTTAATCAGAAATTGAAGTCAAAATATTATTATTTGCTGCAAATAAGATTCCTTGAAAGGAATCATCAGCGTCAGTTACATATGAGCATATCGTTCATGTTTGTTTAGTAGAATGGAACAGTGCATATTGTTTACTTTACCAGTAGAGCGAGATGATTTGGCACGGGTATATTCAGAATCAGATTTCCAGGCGACGAAAATAATTTCATTTAAAGCTGATGAGTCCCTGTTTGCTGAAGACGATGTGTGTGGGCGGGAGTGTGCGAGAAACAGCCTCAAATATCAGAATTCGCAGAAAAATCGCAAGTCAGTTTTGATAGAAATGCATGTCTGTAGCAGCTGAAGTACTAAGATTGAAAACCATATTTCTGTCTCTTCTATTTCTTTCATTTCAAGGCAGTATTGAAGGCGACAAATTTGCTCGGTATTTCTGTTTAGGTTTCAAATATTTGTCGGGACTGTCTGGAGTGATCATTACGCGATTCAGCTGAGCCTGTTTAAGGTGATGGAATGCTCAGATTGGACCATCTTCCTTCTTTTCTGGCGTTTGTCAAAGGTCTGAACCAGGAGTAGAGGAACTTCTCAAATTTACTGTCGCCAGGTAAATAGTGCTGGAGATCGTTAATAAGATCAGGGGTGAATTCTGAACTGAGGGTTCAGTTTAGGTTATTTCTGTGACAGGACTTTAGTGTGTCATAGTCCTGTCTGAAAGTCGACTTGTAGAAAGCATTTTTGACTTCGAACTGCTTTTACTGTCCCTTTTATGCGTGTGTGAGTGTCTCTGTGTATGTGTGTAAATGATTGTCATTATTATGTTTCATACTGTGATATGTTTGTGTGCGGAATTATTATCTTCTTTCTTAATTTTTTAAAAAATATATTGTCGTTTGTTTTGTTTTGGCCTTCTTTCACCTAGTTGAATATTGCAATCTAATTCCGATAATAACTAGACTATCGTTTTAATCAATTTAATACTGAAATGAGCATTTTTTACAGAAAAAATTACTTTATCTCTGAATCGCTATGACTACATACTTGTCATCACACCATCTCATGGCTTGTTCACTAAATTATGTTCGCGTGGACTTGTGAACAACATTGTGTGTGAGAGAGGCAGACTCAGCACACATGTGAAGTTGTACCAGAAAGAACTCCCTCGCAGTTTGCACATCATAATATCAGAAAGGTCACGCCAGTAGTTAATAATTTAGTATTCACTGAAATAAACAGAATATATTTTTCAGTGGTTGGTGATTAATTTTTCAAATGTAGCAGCAAATCAATGATAATCCCGGTTTACTGATACATGGCTTTGAGACAAAAATGGATGGTCGAGTTGAATCAGCGGTTTGTCTGTTATTGTTGTTATTCTCGCCCCCCTCGCTTGTTCTGGGACACGGGTTGTTTTCGAAAATGCAGCATCTGATATCTCATAAATAAATCCTGTAAATTTCGTAAACACGCCGCCTGTAATCGCAACAACAACGGTTTGATAATGGAACCACCCTAGTCAGCGGAAGTGCACCTCGAAAACGATAGGTTGGATGGCAGCTTGACATAATGACCGTGATGGGAATCGTTGTTTGTTGGGTGGCTGACTACCACAGGCGATGTTTGCTGTGTATCATAACACGGGCCATGTCGCTCAAAGAGAGGTTTATTTGTACAGTTGCAGTAATGGTGTCCACTTTACACGCGTATCGTGCGCTCGGCACCACACAAGAGGGTACAAAAATGTTGATACCATTATCTGCTGCGCCCGTTCCACGCGGGACTACCAAGATTCACAATTTTATAGGGGCCATGACAAAACTTTTAACACAGAAAATCTGTTACGTAAAAATAATCGCTAATACGACGTTGAACTCTTGGATGCTGTAATAACTTGTATTTTGCAAAGCTCTGCCTTCTTTGTATTTGTACACTTCTGGGATCCCGTGTTGGAAATTTGCCTTAGT
>OZ007570.1:16738871-16771371 GCA_963931925.1 Onchidella celtica | reverse complement strand
TGCCTATCTTTCTCTGTTCTCTTTTCAGTCTCCACACAGATGCTACCATACTCAGCATCCTCAAGTTTGATCACATGACGGATATTCCCCTGGTTTATTGTCTTTGTAAATAGGATATCGCCGGAAAACCCAGGTAAGACATTTTAACCCTCACCGTACGTCGCGGGTCTTATGGATCCAGTGGCAACTACAAACGTTTGCAATTATATTTTTTCCCATGATTTTGTCTTGAAATTCCAGGTATTCCTCAATGTCGCCATTGCCCATCTTCCCATAGTATTAAAAATGTAAAATATGCACGTGTGTGCTCACCAAAGCACTTGCAACTTTTACCGTTCCTGCCCGTACGTCCTGGCGTCTCACAGACACGATACTTTTAAAGAGGATTGTATCGTAGGATTTTATTGTCACACCCTTAGTGGTACGTCCGTGGGTCTCAGATACCCCATCGTCCTAAAGAGGATTTTATCGTAGGATTTTATTGTCACACCCTTAGACGTACGTCCGTGGGTCTCAGATACCCCACCGTCCTAAAGAGGATTTTGTTGTTCTAACAGAGTGAAAATACTTTCCTACTCTTTGAAGGAAGGTTAGCCTGGTGCAAAAGCTGAGACAATCACTGATAATGTGTATGTTGAAGTGGTTGCATTCGAAATAATCAATAGTAGTTGCTTTGTTAATACAATCGAGTACACGATGTAGCGCTTGTGTGTGTTCTTATTTCTCGTTATTTTCTTTATTCGATTTCTCACTGGCCATTGGATTTGACAGGACATGCCTGTTAGGGATGTTATTATCTGTGAGTGGATCTGGCGAAATCGGACTTACGGTGAAATTTTTGCACCTCTTTAAAAAATCAAAATAAAATAGTTCTAAGACGATCTCCAACAAAATCGTTTATCTGAATGGAGAACAATGGCCGGCCTTTCATTTTATAAGTAAATCTCAAGTTCCATACAAAATGTTACCCTCTTTGGAGGTGTTTTCTCAGGAATTTGGTTTTTCAACTCGTGCCCGATTTCACCAGATCCATTCACATTTATCATCAATCTTTATTGCTGTGCCACGCTATGGAATTAAACCGCCCAGTTCCCTTACATGAACATCCTGACAGCGCCACCCTGTTGGTGTTAAAATTTTGTTTACTATCATTCTTTATCAATGTGCCATGCCAAAAAATAAAATACTACCGTAGATTTTAATTTACTTCTGAAGTTTTGCTGTTAAGCTCAGGCTTTGGTGTTGAGCTGTGTTTTCATGTGTACAGAAACGGAAACGTCAAAAACTTTTCAAATAGTGAAACAGAAGGAATGTTTTCATGTGTGTCGAAACGCCATTTCCGTACACATACAAACACTCTTTCTTTTTACTGCTTGATGGATTTTTGACATTTCGGTTGCCGTTTCCGTGTCCGGACACATGAAAACACCTCTTTAGTCTTGAGCATTGCTCTTAGTCTTGAACTTTGTTCCTCGTCGGTGGGTCTGTTGCCACTAATCATGAGTTAGCTGACATGGAACGGAACCGCTATCCTGTTCTCACACCTGCCGGTTATCAACCATTTAGCTCAGTGGTTCTCAAGTTTTTTTTCAGGCAATTGCCCCTTTAGGCTCCAAATTTTCTCCCACGCTGCCCTCCCCCAATCCATACTCACACCCGCCGGATGCATTTCACAAGAAGACAGAATAAACACAAACTATGACGTTTTACGTTTCTTAAAGCTTTATTTACGACATCATGCGTGTTGATTATTCACGCACTATAAAACAGAAAGCATTCTTCATCAAATGCACTGAAAAATGCCCTTTCTGTTCATGAAACCCGTCGACAGGCACTGTTCAACAAGTTAATACTGCCATGTATTGCCCCAAAATCGTTCTCCATTCATATCCCCCTCCCCCTATGCCCCTCACCCTTCATCGTTTTCACGCCCCTGCCGTCCCCTTTTTCTTTTCGTTTTCGCTTCACCCCCCCCCCCCCACCCCCGGGAAATCAAAATGACCTGCCCAGTACCCCCCTCCGTGGGCGATATCTCACGCGTTGAGAACCACTCATTTATCTCTTTACGTCAGCATTTGTGTCACTGTTGAGATAAAGTTATCAAGATTTGTGCTGCAAGTTTTATAGTCTTTTTGGTATGAGGCGTCAGACAGATAAGGTTTAGTCTCGCTGCGGGTCTCGTTATTTGCAGTGCAAGCCGTTTCTAATTATCATGTTATCACCTCGACAAGACTAAAGAAAACAGCCGCTGTGAGCACAGTCTGCCTATTCCGTTACGGTGTCTGAGTTTAAATTAACAAACAGCTTGACTGAGATAAGATACTGGTTTTTGTTCTTGTTTTGTTTTGTGACTGCAGTTGTCGAGTTTGCTGTTATTGTTACGTCATTTGACGTTCATTTAAATTAATTATGTTGCTTGAAATCATAAAATAAATTATTAGAAAATATTTTATCTTGATTTTTTAAAGCGGTGTGAATTTCACCTTTAGCCCGATTTCGCCAGATCCACTCACGTATTATTCTCATTTCTTTTTCCTTTGCACAACTTACAAACACTCGTTCATATCCACTAGTAACCATTCGACGTAAGTACAGCTGTAGCATTTACACGTTACTGCATTGAATGGGTAACTTCAACCATGCAGGAAGGTGCAAAAATGCACATCATGTTATCGCTCGCCTTGCTTAGTAAAAAAAAATTAAGGGGGGCAAAAAAGGGGAGGGGGGGAACAAGGGTCTGTTGCCTTCATTATTTTACGTTTTTTGTTTGTTTTATTGTTGTGGTTGTTGGTTTTTCTAACTTTCACATGTTTGTCCATCTGTTGAAACATATCATATTTCACACGACGTTATCGGATATTTCGATCTTTTCAGCAGCATGTTATAGACTGACTTTTCCAGACCGCCCACTGATGTATTTCAAGCATGCATTTATCTGGCCGAGTTATCTTTGGTTCCCCCCCCCCCCCGGGGTTTTCTCATAAACATTGTGGAAACTTGGAACAAACGGCCACGCCATAAACAGGTTTTAAATAACAATAAACAGCGTGTTTTAAGTTATCGTGCAGATTTCATTTCGTTTCGCAATACCTGTTTGAAGTCAAACAGTTGGCGGAGATTCTGTGAGGCTTTATAACTTTGTTGCTTTCTTTGTAATCGCTGATCAGCACTTGACCGCTGATAACTATTTGGTCTACCGTTGTGTAAGATAGTAATATCGGGATATGATATTCATCTGGTGAGATTATAAACAACAAGAACTATAATAGAAGGTCGAAATTTATGTGTGACATTGAATAATTATGTATAACATCTGACTGTGTGAGTGCAGCCCTGCACGGCCAGATATGTAATATTTAGTATTATCAACCTCCTTTTGAAGTGGAAATTGGGTATTTATGATTATATTCTGATTATTATCTCTAGTGGTAGTAGTAGTAATAGTAGTAGTTGTTATTGTTGTCGGTGGTGATGTTGAGCATTAGTAGGAGGAGGAGCGGTAGTAGCAGTGGACTTGTTATTGGGATATGGATGTTGACGTCAATTTTGTTGTTGTTGTATGCTCAGTAATCTGATACGATGTTAAAGATCAGAAACTACAAAGCACCAGAATGGAGACAGGAGCTCAGCGTTTGTTTAGAGTTAAAGTATCCCGTCTCCACGCCAACCAACTTAATCAGTTTAACTTCATTATCCCATGGCCATACAACATGGCCGGCATCGCTTTTGTTATTCAGTTACGCCACAAAGCGACATTTCATGTTAATAAAATCAATTTCCATATAAATAAATCAGCGGTCCTAGAATAACACAGAGGAGGGGAGCTGTAGTCTCCTTCTCTTTCTCTCTCTTTTTTCTCTCTCTGTCTCTCTCTGTCTCTCTCTCTCTCTCTCTCTCTCTCTTTTCTCTCTCTGTCTCTCTCTGTCTCTCTCTCTCTCTCTCTCTCTCTCTCTCTCTTGTTCTCTCTCTGTCTCTCTCTGTCTCTCTCTCTCTTTTTACTCCCTCTGTCTGTGTGTGTGTGTGTGTGCGTGCGTGTGTGTGTGTGTGTGTGAGTGTGTGTGTGTGTGTGTGTGGACCATCTAGAACCGTGTTTCTCAAGGTGGGGCATCGCAATATTTAGCTGAGGCGTGGAACTTCGGAATAATGGGGACGTACAAATATTTTTGTTTTAATCTTTTGGTATAAACTGTCCTTCAACCGTTCACCTGGGCATTGTCCATCCACTGCAGGATGTAGCCCTCCAACAATGACTCCCATTCCATTCCATTCTGCATGATGCCTTCCTCATCCACGGTGTTCCCACTCTCTTTTTAAAATCATCCTTGCCATCTACTATATTTCTTTTATCCTTTTGTTAATATTGTATTATACTAACTTTGTCCGATCAGGGTAAGCCGCGGGTTTTTTTGCTATTAATGTAAGTTGGGCGTGGGACAGAGAAGGTTGGGAAACATTGATCTGGAACCATTGCAGAAAAAAACAACAACAACGCCCTTTTGTATGGCTGACAAAAATAGCGTGATTAGATTCCGTTAGACAAAAGAACTCTACCAAACCACACTGCAAAAGTTAACTCCCGGGGATTATCCAGAACATGAAGTAGACATTAGACGGGGGATTTCCCTCATGTATCCATGCATGGAAGGAACACTGGATGCGGAGACACTGTGCCGTGCTCACACTTTGTCCATACATCAGGCGCTCACGGACTTGAGTCAATAAACGCTTTGAAGTGCAGCACTCACGGGTGACTTCACATTGTGCTAGGTCACTTTCCCATCACCTAACTGTGCTATCAGTATTACTGTGCTATCAGTATTACTGTGCTATCAGTATTACTGTGCTATCAGTATTTTCCACGTTCCTGGCCCTCCTGTCTCTGCGGGTGGTTGGGTCTCCTTCTGTCCTATCATTCTGCTATATGTTGTCTATCATCTTGCCCCTTCCCAGCACAATAATATGAGATTGTGAATAAGAAAACCCGGCATAAGTCGGCGAAGCTGATTTTGAGAAAAACGGCTTTGAAGTGAAAATATGGGTCCGACACAAACTTCCAACTGGGCTGTTGTTTAGGGGACCGTGGCATGTTACAGGGTAAACTGTAGATGAGCAGTGAACACCACTCACTATGATCTCTGTAACGGCTTTGTAATTAGACTACGTTCTCTTAACAACAATCACTCCAATATTACTTGATTAGATAATGCCACTTATGGGGTTAAATGCCGTTTTCTCAAAATTTTGTTTTAGGGGCGTCACTGACTTCAATTTATCAGAAATGTCTTGTCTTTTATTATGTGTACAGAACTCAAAATGTCATGTTGCCGATTTAAGCCTGGTTTTCTCAGGCACACTCACATAATATGATTGTTGTCGTGTCGACGTGCGTTTTCCAAGGAATGTTGTTAGGGGCGATTAGACTAATTACAAAGCCAAATAGAAAAAAATACTGAGTTGTAATCAGTGTCCAGTGTTGGCTTATAATGTAAAATCCCACGTGCCCCGAACACGTCCCCTTCCCCAAACACAAAATCAAACTCAAAACCTCCCTCTCTTTTTCTCCCCCTCCCCCTTTTCTTTTCTGATATGGATCCGCCGCTGTCGACAACCTGCTGTCTTTTGTCTACAGTGACCCGCGTGACTTTGCGTAATGGAACGAAACAAGTTTGCTGTTTCCATCGTGTAGATAGTACAGAACGGATAGTTCTTGCGTATTCCAGCCGGCTGGTTTGTTTTTGCAATTAGTTTGCACGAGGGCGGATTCAAAACGGGGGCGTGAGAAAATAGACATTGCTGCGAAAGAAAACAATGCCCCGGATTTTAAATAAATTCTTCTACCGTTTTTTTTAACGAGAGATTTTTTTTGGTTCACATCACTCTGACAGTTTTATGGAATTCTTCCCGGATCTAGTTCCGGAAAAAATTGTCGTCTTGTGAGGTTTGGTGTGTAAAGAGACAAGAAGAAAGGCTGTGTTTTCCGCTGTACCAGGTTAAAAGCTGAAGGCATAGGAGATTGATTTTCTGACAGTGGGATAGACAAGGTCTAATTCTCTGGGCTGTATGTAAGCCTGATTTTCTATTCTCTACGTTAGAGACTGGTCTATTTAGCTCTGTCAATCAAGATGGACCTTCTTTTCTCCATGGAGATGTTTTATAATCGCAAGTCGTGAAAAAAAAAAGTCTTCATAATCAGAGGCATCTCAGACGAAAAAAGCAATTCCAAATGTAAAGTCGAAGTGTTCTTCGTGAGAAACGGGCATGTTTTCTACAGAAGGCTGCCAAGCAGGGCTGGGGAAATGGTGATTGAATAGGTAGTTTGAATATTTTAAGACCTGCACCGGAAATTGTCACGCCGCCTATAGATTAAACGTGAAGCATTGGAGATCCGACCCAAAAAGCTCACCGAGTGCATTTTTTCTTTGATTTGAACAATTGACATGCAGATGCTCTAAGTGGGTAAGATGGAATGAAGACTGGAGGAGCTGATGATGTATTAGAATTACTGTATGGTTATATGGCTGGTAATCAGTGTAACACATTCCAAACAGAACTGTGGGGGTGTATTATACCTTTTATTTTCCCAGCCTCCACACTCCTATACCTCTACAATCTTTAAAAATCCTGAAATGTTTTAATTTAGTATTTCAGTTTTATACCTCCTCCATCTGTCCTATCATTCTGTTATATTCGTTCGACCGCCTTGCTTGTTGCTAACACAATATGGCGGTTGTCCTGTCCACGTGCTCTCTCCAAACTCAAACTCAAACCCCAAAACCCCATCCCCTTCCACGCCTTTCCTCTGCCGTCATCATCTTTAGGGATCCCAAAATGTTCTGTCTTGATTTCGCAACGTTAATTCTTGTTTGCTGCAAGTCCACTTTCTTGCACGAATGAGAAATTCACCGTTAAACGTTTGCGGCTTTAGTATTACGATTAGGAGTTTGAATAAATCTGCAGGGTGAAACAGGTTGATAAGTGCCACAACGCATTTTAAGCAAGTGTCAAAGTGTGCATTTGCTATACTCTCTTCTACATACCAAAAGATATGCTTTTCTTTCTTTTTTTAGGAAATGGAGCTAGAATAAACAAGAAGTAAGGACGCCATTTTTTTCCCTTTAATTCCTCGTTCACATCATTTCTTCTTCTGTCATGGTTGCTTGAGGGCTAGTAACAGATGGCTTTACCCCAGAGTAAGTGAAAGAACGTTAGTTCGGTCCATTGTTAATCGCTTTGAATTACTCATACTCTTGTGTGTGTACGTGTCATTGTGAGGGCCGCAAAAAGCATTATGTTTCCTCTCAGTGAAAAGCCGGACTTGCAAATGGGGCCAACGGGTGAAAAATGGACAGGGCCAGTTCCATGGAGACCAGAGACAGTCCCGGCCTATGCAATTCAACGGGCCCGATTCCAGTCACGCCATTACGTCATGAGGTCGAGGTGACCTGTGATCACTGAACTAATCTATTCAGCCTAGCGGGCTGATGAGCTAGCAATGCCTCGCTGTGGGCCTCGGAAATGAACTTAGCCGGCGCCTTCTCACATAAAAGTTCAGTTTCCCATTTTTCACCAGTAAATTCAAAACAAAAAAAAACCAGAAAAACAAAGATTTCCAGCGTCGTATTTTACACTCTGAGTGAGTGACTGTTTCTCAGTGTCACGGTTTTCGGAGAAGGGAGATGCATTGATATGACGTTGGAGATGCATTGATACGACGTTGCAAGCTGTTTAACAATTTTTAATTTTTAAAAATCCAGTTGAACAAGATTGAGTTATGCAGAATGTCATTTCTACCAGTGTGCCAGTGTTCATTTTGTTCTGTGAGTAGATAATATTCCGTAGATGAAGACATTCTGAGTTCATTGAAAGGCACAAACGTTGAGATTAAACCACAAAGTCCTACAAAACAATAATTCTGCATATCACTGTTTATATTCGTGTTTCTTGTTCTTCTTATAATATTATTCATTCTGTATCAGCGAACTGAGCTATCTATCTATCTATCTATCTATCTATCTATCTATCTATCTATCTATCTATCTATCTATCTATCTATCTATCTATCTATCTATCTATCTATCTATCTATCTATCTATCTATCTATCTATCTATCTATCGATCTATCTATCTATCTATCTATCTATCTATCTATCTATCTATCTATCTATCTATCTATCTATCTATCTATCTGTTTATCTATCTGTCTGTCTGTCTGTCTATCTATCTATCTATCCATCTATCTATCTATCTATCTGTCTGTCTATCTGTCTGTCTGTCTGTCTATCTATCTGTCTGTCTGTCTGTCTATCTGCCTGTATATCTATCTATCCGTCTGTCTATCCGTCTATCTATCTATCTATCTATGTATCTATCTGTCTGACCGTCTATCAAATGTATTTTTTAATTTAATTACATGCTATTCGTGATGTAAATAAGAAGTTCCTTTGTTCTGGAGGAGAATTTTTAATTCATTTCCCTGTTGCTTTTTTTTCGAAATTCAGGTCGTAAACCACGATCTTCCATTGTGTCCCGCGGCATGCATGTTTTCTGCACGTCTCAGGGCACCTCATTTGACGTGCTCTGCAACAATCGATTTGTCTGTCCAGATTTCCTGTCCTGGAAAAATGTGTTAGGAATTCACATTGCCAAATTTGGACCAAGTTCCTCCCGTCGTATATGTCTGGAACATGCTCTGTTGAATCCGTTTTAAATGATGGCGCATGTCGAGTTTGTTTGACAATATGAAGTTTTGATTTTAAAAAAAAAAAAAAATCCCGAACGCAGACATGCAGATACGTGCGTAATGAAATTCTCAGGCTATTGGCATACGGGTCCAGTCTGTCTTGGCTCGGCTTTAGTGCGGAAAGTGGGGAATGGAGTTAAAGCAACGATACCAGAACGGATAAGATGAGACACTCACTGACTTCTTCGTACCACTTTAAAAAATCGTGCACACAATCTGCGCGCCCATCGGGGGCGGGCCAGAACGCTTGATGTAATGGTAAATTTATGATGCAAAATTGTGACAGTACTACTGCCACTTAAAAAAAAAAAAAAAAGCCCGAGTTTTCCCACAGCGATTTAGGTTATAATTCCGCAATAAGTGACGTCAGTCAACGCATAGAGTGATAGCTGAACAGTGAACAAAGTTCAATATTTTCCATTATTTGGCTTTGTAACATAAGGCACTTTTCATGACTTCCGCGCATTTGACGCTAGGTGGCGGTGCGAAATTTGTGCACGCTAAAAGCATTAGCTATCTTATCTTATCAAGTCTAGTATCTTTGGTTCAACGGACCCTCCCTCATTGGCCAGAGTGAAACAATCAAACAAGTCTGCGTCACCAACTTGGGGGCGACAGAACTGTCTTGAGTCTGCAGGTAGAAAGAGAGACTTCATTCACTGAGACAAAACAGAGGCAAAACAGAATTGACCCGGTGCGTCACCAACCTCAGTTTATGGAGATGTTTTCCTCTCACCCGTAAAATTTGCAATTAAGAATCGGTTTGCCCTGAAGGAAAGTTTCAGAATGGCATTCTATGCCTACAGTTCAAATATCCGGTGTCATTGTTGCTATGTTCAGAGTTTCTGTCTTTAGATGCCTTGATAATAGTGCAAAACTTCTCAGGCAAACCAAGCTTTTGATGACGGCGAAAGCAAGGTTTCTAATGGCTGAAGTTGTGGTAATAGCAGGAGAGCATAATACAATAGCAAAATATACGATCTTGTTAACGGTTTTAACAAGTGAGCCATTTCTTTTTTTTTTTTGCATTTGTATGTGTAGGTATCATGCTAAGCCCTGTCAGACACAGCTAGCTGCCGGCCGACAAAAAGTGCACCTCATAATTTCCTATATTTTCTTAGCAAATCATGGATGACCCACTCATACTAAGCCCATTCAGACTCAGTCAGATTTTGACATCACTTTTTTGGGGTGTACAATTTGCTGGCAGCAACTTGCTGTGACATTCCGGGCTTAGTATGATAAACCTCCTCTAAAGTGTCAACATAGAAAAAATCACGTTCAGTCTAAAGCTGTAACTACCTTTCTCACTGCTACATTTCCAATCTCCTGTCTCTGTGTTTACCTTGAAAGTTTTTACTCTCACAGTTAGCACAATCTTTCCAATCCAACACAGTAACGTGAAGATCAATATCTGGTTTTCCTCGGTTTCTCATTTTCAGGCACAGCATGTGATCAAACCTACTCCATCATGGCTCAAATTATCCCCATCAACAGCGTTGCCCTCCTGTCGCCAAGTAACCAATACACTGTAGCTATCTCCCTTTCACTACTTACACCACGTCATACATGTTTCTCTAAGGTCTTTAGTTTTCATTTCCAACACGTTGCTTTGTTAACAACCTAAGGGGGTGTCAATAAAGTACCTATGCTCGATTTGGGCGATTTAACTCCTCCCCCCCCCCCCTTTTTGGCCTCAAGTATACCAGGACAACTGCCCGTCTCTATTTAGAAAATCGTGCAGTATTTGCCATATTGTTGTATGCGTCATTTTTGCGGATTTTGTCATGAGAATGGCTCTTTCACTCCTAATTTCATTATGTATAAATGTCATTCCAATCGGTTTAAAACTTTTCGTGGCATGTGTTTATGACGCAATGTTGTCCCCTGATTATTAAGTTTCGATCCTCACTTTCTCGAAAAGACAAAAATGCACATACAACAATATGGAAAATACCCGGCGAAGTGACACCCACCCCCAAATCTCTTCGAGTGTGGCTGACCCCTAACTTCTTTGACCCTGCCCTCCGACCGACCTAGTGCAACGAAAGCTCTGCGGGTGCCGGGTGAAAGAAGATACAGCCAGCATCGGAAACGGGCCCGACAAAAAGTCTCCTTACCTACACTGGCAGTTTTCCTTACTTGTTTTTGCTGTTAAGTTATCCCCTGTGGCTGCAACCGAAATTGTAAAAATATCGGTTTGAGTGAGATGTACTGTTTCCACTTCCCAGAAGGATGTTTACGTTTTCGAGGTGGTCCAGAAGAGTGGCAGGTTTAATCCTGAATCGTGTGTACATGAGTTTTCTCTGGGCACACCGCTGGCGTTTGGGTTAGCTGGGCAGTGAGAAATTTTAGACTTCCCACGAAGAACAAATAACTGGTGGCCATGTGATTGGAGATTTTAGTCGGATAACTACCAGGCCTAGAACTGAATTTGTACTGCCATGGAGGCGTGGCCTGGAACCAACAGCATCGGAAAATAACTTTGAAGCACCATAGGGATTGCTAAACGTATTGTCTACAGCAACGCTTTGTCTGCATAGTGAGATTCGTGTGTTTTCCCCACTTCCCAGTGTTTCATGCTGAAAATACAAATCCTCATGACGCCCATTTCTATACGAGTTTGTATTTACTGTACTAGGCTTAAAATTTTCATGGTGGAAACAAAAATGTATAGATACGGTAGAATGCAACTTTGGCGAAATAGAGTCTTATTCTAGAACAGTGAGGCTTTATGAGAAATGAAACTTCAACCCTCGTCGGGTATGACTGGCTTTAAAAAGTGCTTTAAATCTGGTGGCCCACTGAGTTAAGTCTGTGTTGTGCCTGATTTGACACGGCGTGGGCGATCTCCCTGTCTGTCAGCTGACCCGTTGTAGTTTTGACCCAACTAGGGAGACAGACATTCTGCCTGGTTCGACACGGCGTGAGAGATCTCTCTGTCTGTCAGCTGACCCCTTGTAGTTTTGGCCGAACTAGAGGGACAGACTTGTGACTTGTTTGACACGGCGTGTGCGAGATCTCACTTTCTGTCAGCTGACTTGTAGTTTTGACTGCACTAGGGAGACGTATTCCTTTCGGTCTCGGCAGTGTGCGATGTCCCCTTTAACTCCATAGTTCACGTCTCACATTAAAACCGAGACAAAATAAGACTTGATTCAGTGCGCCACAAGCCTATAAAGACCGCAGAAAAAGTATTACGTTTGATTCCCACCGGCAGAGATTCGAACCTCTTGCACGCGAGCCAAGCGTTCTAACCATATAGCCACCCCGCCGGTGTGTAAAAGATACTGTAGGTATTTCTTTTTAATGATAATCTGGACCTGACCGAAAGTGAATCATCTTATCAAAAGTCAGCCTTAGATCAGTTATACAGCATGGACTGTCTTGCATAACGGGACACGGCATTTCTGGCCTTGTTGAATGAGAAACTAGGTCGGAAGGCTAATGCCTAGAAAATGAATAAGTGATGAAAATAGCAATCGAAATGCAAGATAACAATTTGAGGCTGATTCTCGAAGGACTAGCCGTGACTTCATTCAGTAAAATAGGCACAGATCTCAAACAGTGATTGACGTTTTGTGTGTGTTTAAACATTTATGATGACACATTTTTATGTTCCACACTTTCTTTGCCTTCAGATTATATCGCTGCCTGACAGTTGACCTACTTTGTGTCACTGTTTGACAGTTATTGTACCGATCTGTTTTGTTACGCAGAGAGAATACTGAGTAATGTGAGTTGTACCATCTGGTACCAGTGTCAACGAGGGCGACTCAGTAGAGAGAGAGAGAGAAAAAAAAGAGTTAACCCTTCCATTTGAATTGTCGAGTTTTGTCCATGCGACATCTTGCCTAAGAGAGGTTTCGTGGTTTTGAACCACCGTACGAGAGGTATCGCAGTATCGCATTCACTGATCGGTAGAACAGACAGTCATCAAGTGCAATGTCAACCGTGACAACTGAAATGTTAAGAAGAGGTTAATACGGTATGCACTGTTGGTGAGAAACTGATCTATTGAGATAGCCGAGAACAATGAAGCATTCTATTTTCACAGTACATTGCGATTTCATCTCCGCGGAAAGTACATAAATTAGATGTACGCACCATAAATTATCTATTAATCACTTCAGGGCATCAAACTTTAAAAATGAATAAATTAAATTAAATTAACCCTTCTGTTGCCATTGGAGAGGGAACGGTGAGGGGATGACAACTTGCGACCTTAGTTTGTTCTATTTCCATTTTCTGGGAAACTGGGGGATCATTTAGTATATAGAATAGATATAATAAATGCACACACTGACACTTTTTTAAAATGCGTTGTGGCACTTGTCAATCCATTTCACAGTTCTGATTTATTCTAACTCCTTACC
Source organism: Onchidella celtica (assembly GCA_963931925.1). Taxonomy (NCBI): domain Eukaryota; kingdom Metazoa; phylum Mollusca; class Gastropoda; order Systellommatophora; family Onchidiidae; genus Onchidella; species Onchidella celtica. Next base: position 16,758,255 of record OZ007570.1, on the reverse strand, counting down.
ATAATGGCTGTTGATGGGGGACCTTAGTGTAGTTACAAGGCTGAATGAAGAAAATACTGTGAAGGAAGGGATGGTCCGTCTCGGTATTCTGTGTCTCCGTCTCGGTATTCTGTGTCTCCGTCTCGGTATTCTGTGTCTCCGTCTCGGTATTCTGTGTCTCCGTCTCGGTATTCTGTGTCTCCGTCTCGGTATTCTGTGTCTCCGGTTTTAACGACGAATTTCTCAGTTGTGCAAAAAGTGGAGTCGGAAAAAAACAGAAGTAAGGTTGAGAAATGGTAATCTCATGAATTTAATACCTGGAGCTTACATTGACCTCGGCGCCACAACGAAATGTAGATTTATGGAAAGCCTGTTCGACTGGTTCTGGCAGTGTTGAAAGTATAAACTGGCTTCGCTGGCTAAAGAGTTAAATGCCATGGAGTAAAATAATGCAGAATTAATCGATACAACGAACAATATAAAAAAAAATGAGTATGGTAATACATGTACATGCATTACCATACGTAGTTTTTTTTATTGTTTTTGGTACACAAGAGAAAATACTATTATTCACTGACTGATGCAGCAACTGTTCGTGTCCCAATACTGTTATCCAATCTAACCATTTTGCAGTTTAACATTCCAATGTGCATCAGTTACTTTTGTTACATTGGACAAAACACGCTTAGTTGTACAGAAATGTACAATCATGGAACCCTATTTCACTGGTTTCTGTAGCGCTGAAAGCATAAACTGGTTGAAACTGTTGGCTTAAGGCATAAATTCCCTGAGGTTAAATAATGCAGAATTAACAGATGCAAAGATGGCACTACATGCACTGCCATACGGAGTTCTGATTGTTTTTATTTGTTGTTCTTGGTTGTTTTCAGTACAAAAAAGGTAATACCTCTGTCCATTGGCTCATACAACACCTGTTCATGTCACCCAGGTGGGAAAAGGAACAATATGTTGTCCCAACGCTGTTATCCGTTGTAATCATAATCATAGTTTTAATCTTCTATAGCGAAGGCGTAGCAGTTACTGTTGTTGCATTGGACAAGATAAGCTTAGTTGACCTTGAAGACAGTGGTTGTCCATCACAATAAGCAGACCAGCTTGAGCGTAAGAGTAAGAACATTAGAGTGCAGGGGGGGGGGGGCAGGAAAGCAGCTTTCCTTTGGACATACAAAATATCGACTTAACCCGATTCCTACGTTGCTATTTTACCCTATTCGCTTGCGTTGTGGGCCTTTTCGACCCGAATAACTTTTATAATACAAATCATTATCTCGTTTTTCACCCTAGGCGTACGATGCGGGGTCTTTTCGACTTGGTACATCTGTAGTGGAGAATGCATGACTGTATTGCTTCATTTTTATCTTGGGATTTCTGAGAAATCCGTTATGACGTATGCGGAGAGTGTCTGGGTAGAGCTGTCAAATCTCCCCACGTGAGGGTTGTACCCAGTATAGATCGAGACGGTCTGACCTCTTCCTGCTTGTTTAACATCGCATCCTCACGTGTAAATGCACACAAGAATATCGTTGTTTACCTGAGAATTTATGTTATAACTGATTGCGCATAAGAACAAGTCGGCAGTGTGGCAGCATTTTGTTTACCTGATACTTAACAGCGAGAGATTAGTGTTCATCTCCCTCTCTAATTTTCTCTTTCTCTCTCTCTCTCTCTTTCCCTCAGTCTGTCTGGATTTCTCTCTCTCTCTCTTGCTCTCTGGATCTCTCTTTAGCGCTCTCTTCCTTCCTCTCTCTCTCTCTCTCTCTCTTTCTCTCTCTCTCTCCTCTCTCTCTCTCTCTCTCTCTCTCTCTCTCTCTCTCTCTCTCTCTCTCTCTCTCTCCGTTACCTTCGATGTTGATTTTCATTGTAAATTTAGATTTCACAACCATCAGCCTCTATTAGCCTTTTCTCCGAGACTTTTTGTTGGGAAAATTTGGCGTGCAAACAAAAACAGTGCCTATCAGTGTCAGGGAAACATGACAGAACGAGAATTATAATAAAAATGATAACAGCAATAGTCATTTCTTTTGGACAGGCGATCATATTTACGCTGAAGCCTGTCAGTGCGCTTACAGCATTAGTTATTTTGGGTACGGATGGAAAATAATAAACGAAAATTCCAGATTGTCTTTTGTGTGATCCGCATAATACAAAGTATCAAAGAAAATTATTTGATACACGTAATTTTACACCGAACTGTGTTATTTACGAAGTGCACTCAAATTTGCACTGAAATTGAGTTAAGCCCTAGTTTTCGTCGGATATAACGAGTTCCAGTTAACCGTGTTTGACATTTTACAACAGTTCAGTCGGTTAAAGTAATGAAGTGCCTGTCTTTTTGTGTCCTTCATCGGATTTTTCATGTGGAACCTCCTGCAAATACTGGAGGCGATATAGTCTCTTGTAATATTAAGGTCTTACAGTGCATTGGCATTATTCTAATTCGAAATAACAATAAACTTCTGTGCAGCATGACAAACAGATAGATTGACAGATAGGAGGACTATGGTAACAACAGACCGACATATTATTTAGATTGAATCTTTTTTATCTTAAAATGTCTCTGTCTCTGTCTGACTCTCTCTCCCTCTGTCATCCTCATCTGTATGTGTTTTTGTGTGTGTATGTCCATCTCTCTCTCTCTCTCTCTCTCCTTTCTGTCTCTCCATCTTTGTCTCTCTTTCTCTCCCTTTCTCTCCCTTTCTTTCTCTCTCTCTCTCTCTCTCTCTCTCTCTCTCTCTCTCTCTCTCTCTATCTCACACACACACATACATTCATTCTCTTATTTTGACCATGCAAAAGATGCTGTGTGTCTCTAGGTCTTTCCTCGCAGCCGCCTCTGTCAAAAGTTATTCTTGCATAATGTACCGGTATATTTCGACGTGGTCTCAGATAAAGAGAATATTTTGCAAGTTCAGGTAATTGGGCTAAATCTTCAGGACGCCGATTCAGCATTGTTGCTGTCTAACAATAGAGCATTTCTTCAAATTACTGTGCAATCAGATCTCTCTCTCTCTCCCCCTGACTCCTTCCCCCTCCAACTCCTCCTTTTTTCCCTCTTTCCTGAACATCAAAAAGACGGTATAATCTGAAATTCAGCCAAGAGTCATTTTCTTAAATTATACAGGAGAAGAAGATAGAAAACTATAAACAGAATTCTGGCTTGGATAAGTAAAGTATTCGTGATATTTTTTCGTGGAGATCAATTTGTTTGTGGAATTTATTCAAGATGTGAGTTGTTTGCGGAAATGCTTTTCAAACTTTAAAAATTTGGATTCTGAGAAAAACTGGAAGGAAACGAAATGCTGAAAAAAAATATTTGTAAATAACCGTTTCCTTTTGTTTTTCATGTGGTGGTCTTTGGAAATGTTGGATTTGTATAGGATCAAAGGCGTCTAATATTTGTGTTGCTAATGGCTTGGCAAAGTTATCGGGCTGAAGACGATACAGGAATACAGAGTAAGTTTGCGATATCGACCACTCTCAGTGAATTCCCAATGTTGTTGTTTTTTTTGTATGTATTCTTTACGATTGCCGAGATCTTAGCTGAGAGCCTAAGTTTTAGTATAGAAATCGGGCTTCACTTACAAAGATATTCAGGAAAGTGTTGAGAAATGGAAAAATTAACTAGACTGTGGAATGTTGATGAAGCTGTTAATGATGATAATGAACGTGACGATGATGAATGTGTTAATAATACAGACCTACTTATTCGTGGCTCTGTCTAATTACACTTTTTAATTCCTTTTCTTTTAAAACTGCAGGATAATTCTGTCATTTCCACAGAGTGAGTAGATTGAAAGAAGAAGAATAATGACCACTACTACTATTATTACTACTACTTCTATTGACACTACAACTGCTATTATTGCCACTACAACTATTACTATTGCCACTACAACTATAACTATTGCCACTACAACTATCACTATTGCCACTACAACTATTACTATTGCCACTACTACTACTACTACCACTGCCACTACTACTGCTTCTCCTCCTATCGCCTTTACAATTATATCTATTGCCACCACAACTATTACTATCGCCACTACAACTACTACTGTTGCTACTATTACTACTACTATTGCCACCACAACTACTACTATTGCCATTACTACTACAACTATTGCCACTACTACTATTACTACGATTGCCATTACAACTATTACTATTGTCACCGCTGCAATTACTATTGCCACTACGACTACTACTATTGCCACTGCTACTACTATTTTTGCCACTACAACTATTCTGTTGCCACTACGACTGCTACTATTGCCATTACTACTATTGCCACTAGACTTAATACCCTTGCCACCACTACTATTGCCACTAGACTTACTACCCTTGCCACTACTACTGCTACTGCCATTACTTTTGAGACCACTTCTTCTACTACTGTTGCTAAGACTTCTACTACTTCTTTTACTGTTACAACTCTAACTACTACGACTGGTACTAATGCTGCTGTTGCTGCCTCTGCTAATGCAACAACAACAACTACTACTACTGCCACTACTGTTATTACTACTGCTGCTGATGCCAGTGCTGCAACTATTACTACTACTATCACGACCACTACGATTATTACTGCTGCTACTACTAATACTACTCTACTGCTACTACTTCTACTGCTACCACTACTATAGATAGTACCACTAATGTCACTACTACTTCTTGTCATTACTATCTGTTTTAAATCATTTCATCTTCTGGCGTTAGCTTGACGTGGATATCGGGTTTCGAACTAAGATTAAATTCTATTCCTGTGCTCCTGCTTTGTTCACGATTTTTATGTCCATTCCGCATTATGGAATAATTTTTTCATTGGGCCCTTTCTTCCTCCGCGTGCTGAAGGGGTTGTATTGTGGTCACCTCAATATTTATACCTTAAAAACTTCTGTTCCCATTATCCCTGTGTATTTCTCTCGATTTTATGTTGTTTCGCTGTTTTCTATTTGCATTTTTCATGTTGTCGTTGTAGATTGCATTAAAAATGTTGGTGTTCCAATTTGTTTACTCGTTGTATCGTTCCTCATTTACAGCCCGGGACGCACGAGCACCAGGGGTGCAAAAACTAAAAATGTGCATACATAATATTATCGATCGCAAAGTTTGTACACCCCCACCTCCTCCCCTTCTCCCTTTCTTTTTTCTTAAATTTTTTTTTTGCTTCTTCTTTTTCTTCCTGTAACTCTACACGTTCGTTATTCTGGCTATCCCTTGTCCTTACCTCATCGTTAACTTATTTTTTCACTCAAAAAAAAAAAAAACAAACAAACAAGCAAACTCCTGCTATATCTCCAGAGACCAGAAAAAAACAACAACAAGAATGTGATGTGAATATAAAATTTAAAAGACTGGAGAAAAGTATGAGATCTCGAAAGATGGTAAATGTAATCAAATTTTATATATTTTATCCCATGAACACGCGCTCTCGATGTCTATCTCAAAAGAATTATGGGATACTGAAAATAGACATGCATGAGCTTCACTATCAAAAAATGTTTTGTAACATGGACAATTTAAACTTAGTCCAAATTCTTCATGTTCAGCGAACATGAATTTATGGAATCGTTTTTTCAGCGGTTATTCAGGGGGAAAATGCAGTATCGATTTCTTGCATCCCAAGCCAATTTGGCTCATGTTTAATCTGATAAAAATGCCCACGGATCTACGGAACTTTAAGGCCCAAGGTGGCCATTGTGCCATTGGATAACAGAGTCGAATCCTAACTTCGTTGGGTTCGTTTACTGTGCAGTGGTATCAAGACCGCCCATTTAAAAACACTTTGGCTTATTTCAGTAGAGAGGATAACGATTTCTTTCTTTTGACATTTTAAAACATTTTTTCTCGTTAAATACAGCATTTTAGATCATTATTATGATCAGATTTCCCTCATGGAATCAAAGAAATTTTTATTTGGTTTATCTTGTATGATTTATAAATCCGGGAGGATTTGAAATAAATTGGAAATATCATTAGTTTCTAAGTTTTCTTAGTTGCCTATATGGATCTCTTCGCGAGCTTTCTTTACTTTGTAGCTCTGCTAAACTTTACTCGGAATGTTTTAATTCTAATTCCAACACATGGATACTTGTTTCTGTTGTTTGTTTTGTCGTTCTTCCTCCCGTCTGTGTGGAATTGCAGAGATGACATTCGAGAAATAGGAAGTTGTTTTTTTGCATATGAAAACCGAGATATTTTTTAGGTCTTTTGGAGAGATATTCAAGGGGGGTTGAAAATCGTGAACGTCTCGTGCATCAAAGAAATCTAAATACTTAATGCTGACTAAAATATGCTTTAGAGCCTGGTTGTTAAGGGGATGACGCGGTATATAAATGCTGTGTATTATTATTATTGTTATTATTTATCATTAAAGTCTGTGTGTGTGTATGGGGGGGGTATTATTATTATTATTATTTATCATTAAAGTCTGGGGGTGGGGGGAGAAGATGGGGGGAACTTGTGTGTCGGAAAAACTCCGCTTTTGGAACAAAGAATAAAGAAAACTTACATTAAAATAAGTAGGCAAAAGAATTGCAACGGAAGAGGGAAAAATCACAAGTGTTCGGTCATCGTAGGCATTCTTCAGTGAGCGAAGACCTTCATTGGGGGAAAAAAGGCGCGATTTAAACAATAGTGGACAAATTTTAGAAAAAAGAAAAACATTCAAAAGTACGGCCCCTTAGCTGTGGCGAGCACTTCGACAAGCTTTTATACTTTAGGCTACTAGCTAGTCCGGAAAAGCGCAATTTCCGACCACACTTTTGAATTTTACTCGACAAAAGTGCGTCTCATAATTTGTGGTTTAAAAAAATCATAAATAAATAATCTTAGGGACGGAACTTTGTCCAAAATGGGTGTGTCCATGTAATGTGTCATCAAATGTTAAGGTAGCACACAAAGTTTCATTATTTTTGGTGTCGTACTTTTAAAGTTTCAGCTGCTTACATGTTCACCCTCTAGCGCCGTTATAGCAAAGATACTAGAAACGATAAGATGAGACACTCCCTTCTTCGCACCTGTAAAAAAAAAATCGTGCACACAGTTCGAGCACTGATCGGGGGCGGTGCCCATGGCGCACAGGATGAAAAGAATGCTTGATATAATGACAAACTAATGATGCGAATTTATTACAGTTGTACTGCGACAAGAAAAAAGAAAAAGTAGCCAAAGTGATGTCAATCAAGGCCCACATAGATAGCTGAACGGTGAACAAAATTTAATATTTTCCCTATCTGGCTTTGTAAAATACTCATCATATTGTTTCTAGTATCTTTCATTATAGTAAGATGCCAGTGGAGAACTGGGAAATTTGGTGGGGAGACCTATCAATCTACGTCTTTAAACATCAAGAGTATGTGACACAAAGGCTTTACAATGCGATGACCCAGAATAAGTTTGAAGTGATTGTTCCTCTTGCCGCTGCTGTCATTGTTTTTTCTTGCTGCTTCCTGATAAAAGATTAAAAATTCCTGAACAGATCAAGGAGAGCATCAAATTTCAGCAGGAATAATTAACCGAAAATGCCATCTATCTCAGTGACCTACTTCGCTTCGATCAAGCGAGCGCAAACATTGCACTCTTTAATGTGGAAACAGATATTTTTATTCCTTTGCTAAAGTGCAAAGCTATAGAATTTCAATATGAAGCGGAATTTCAGAATAAAAAACATGAAATGTACACCACTGACACAGGAGAAAGGACGTTAACGCTCAGATTTTATTAAATGTATCCTGTCACCTCCAAAAACTAGGTCTGAAACCCAATGAAATATGGTCTAAGAATTCTAGCGTTCTAAACATCAATGTATCACAGACTTAATTACTGTAAATAGATCTCTGGAGCTTGCAACCATTGTAATTGGATCTGGTCTTCAAGCTGAAAAGTTGTAACGCAATCAGGTACGTTTTTGAGTAAGAAACTGTAGCACTGTGGATAAAAAAAAATCCTGGAAATTGATAAATGTGTATAGCTGAAAACTGAGAATTACAACGCTAAATTCAAAAGTACAATTATGAAAAGGAATAGTTCAAACACCGAAAAACAAAAAGTAATTCAAGGAAATGTACAAGCATGAAAAGAAATGGTTGAAAATTTTCAATATTTCGAAAGTTGAAATATAAAAAGAAATTTTTCAAAAGTAGTAATATATAAAGAGAAGGGACAGTAATACGACAGAGCTCAAGCGATAAAAATGAATTTGGATACCGGAAGTGAAGAGATTCCTGTGGGTTTGAGTTGTATAAGCAATCTAAATGATGCCCATTACACTCGTATTTAAAGGCTCGAGTCCCATAGCAACAACGAAAAAAAAAAAGGTATTTTGAAATGGGCGGAAAGGATGTTGGCACTGTCAGGGATTTTACAGGTATCGACCAGAGCCACAGTTGATACACGAAAAGAAGATGAAGAAAAAGATGAGGTATGAAAAAAATGAGTATGAAGTACAACTCAACTGGGTAACATTTAAGGGGCGTTTCTCCAGCATAGACCTTTACACAGTTCAAACACCCTTCACGACAGCTCTCAAAGTGTGAGTTTCGAAGCTTTTGCAGAGGATCTGGTTTTAAAATGTGTTTATTGTTAGTTTTTGATTGCTTGTTGACATATATTTTTAATGTCATTTTGGTCTTACCTAGTTACTCTTTCGACGAAAGTAGCATTAACGCTATGATTAGGCTGCTGGGATGAGGCTTATATGCCAGTGGTGATAGGGTGGTGTCATAATAAGCCAGGAACGGCACAGTCAGCTGCTGGCAAACAAGAAGTGCACAACATAATTTCCTATATCTTCGTTTTAAATACGGAAATACCCTACCGCGCTAAGCCCGGTCAGACAGACAGATTCTGCCATTATTTCTTGGGTATGCATTTTGCTATCGAACAACTGGCTGTGACCTTCAGGGCTTTAGATGGGTCACAAAATACCCAGTTTAAGAAACACTACTTTTGAGAAGCTTAAGGTTCGATTGTGCCTCCGGCGTATTGGGTGAGCTCCGGTATTTGTTACCCTTCTTTTTTTATCCGGTGTCTGTCTCTTTGGCCCTCCGGGTGAAAGAAAAACTACACCGCCTATTGCGTGCTGTTTTTGTGGTTGTTGTTTAGTTTTTGTCCTCACCAACCCATTTTAGTTTGGCTTAAAGAGGGTTCTCCTCAATGAACCTGTAGTGGCTGCGTTTGGACCGGGAGACTAGTGGAAGACAGTGATGAGGATGGAGGGATGGATGTAGTTGCACCAGAACTCGGTGCTCTTGTTTGTCTTGCTCGTTTTACTTTTCTTCCACCAGTCTTCGCACATGAGCCCTCAGAGCAACGGTTCTCCACGTGGGCGATATTGCCCCCCCCCCTCGTCTGGGGCGATTTTGATTTCCAACGGGGGGGGGTCGAAACAAAGAAAAGGGCGGGGGGGGGCCATGACGGGGGACAATGAAAGAGAGCGGAAATAATCATGAATCGAGGACTATTTGGGGGCTGATACAGTCAACAACCAATGTCTTATTCAATAGAAAGTGTGGATGAGTTTTATGAACAGAAAAGGTCTGGGTTTTTGTTAATGCATTTGATAAAGATTGCTTTCTGTTTTACAATGAATACTCAAGGCGCGGATTGACACTAATAAGGCTTTGAAAAACCTCATAGTATGTGCCTAGTCTCTCTTCGTGTGAAATGTATCTGCTGGGTCTGAGTGGGGATGGAGGGAGGGGAAGGAGGGGGGTGGACGATGAAAGAAAACTTGGTGCGGGGGGGGGGGGGACAAATGCTTGACAAAGTTTGAGAACCACTGCCGTAGAGCCTGATCATTATCAGAATGAAGCGCTTATAAATGACATGTATTATTATAGTTATTATTGCTATTATTATTATTACTTTCAAACCCTGTTATGTTACATGCAAACGGAAACATAAATCTGGGTGTGTCAAGAAACAGGAAATTGACAAATTTTTTTTTAAGACTAGAGTATTGCATTGTCAGAATGTTGGATCCAAAAATGTCCAATCGACTTGCCTTTGTTCCAGGACAGTGCCCGCTCTCTTCCTGCTTTTGTCCTGGTGAATGGCACCCGTAATCTATTGTTTTACAGATGAACGAACGATATTGGATTTTATCTTCTATAAAAAAAACAAAAAACATCGTACTTCTTTCCTAATTTTGAGCGAGAGTCATACAGTGTAGTTGGTATAGTTGACGGCCACATTGGCGCCGTTCTGAGTAGTGTGTTATTTATGTTTTAGTAGCCTTGTCATGTGCAAATGCCACCTGCTGTTTTTGGTTGGAAGCGTGGGACCGCGCTTGAGAGTCTGTGCTTACATCATGGTTTGGGGCCATGCAAGAAGTACGTATGCTCACAGACTAATAAATCAACCAGACTGGAAACACAAGCTTCGGGCTGTGTCGTTTTTTACGGAAGTTAATGAGATGCGGCCGTATAACCAACGTGGCCGCCGCTCGGAAAATTCCGATTCTAGTTCTATCTGCAGTAGAAATTTCTTTTCATTTGTCAAGATTGGTTGTACATGTATTAATAATGCATTAACTTGCCTATCCTTTCATTTGATAGTCTACAGCTGCCTTTTTTTAATTGTTATAAATGATGACCGTATGGACTTTTAGCGACCGCTGCATTGTAGCTATGCTGAAGCGTCGGTCGCAACCGTAAACCTAATGTGGCGGATGGTTCATGACCTTTCGCTGTTTTGTGACGTCACACAATGGGCTCATCCAGTCTGGGTAATTTAGTAGTCTGTGCGTATGCGCGTAGAAGGGGTGTGCTGGGGGCGGGGGGAGAGATTTGAGCTCAGGGTATGAAGAACGTGCAAGGCAGTTGCGGATTCTGGAGAATATACTGTACTTTTTGATTGCGGTAATGAATTGAGGATTTTCGTCTTCTTTAATTTTTCTCCGCCAGAAAAAGGAGTTGTAGTATTATGTAAAAATTAGATCACAGATTATTGTATTTAGTGAAATGGTCCTTGCCAGATATCATTTAAAGTTGGACAAAGCGTGGACATTCATTACCCGAATGGTCATGCACTGGTGGGGGGTGGGGGGGGGGGGGTGTTGGGAGGGGGGGGAGGAATTAAAAAGTTTCGTTTCATTTACTTCTTATCATCAAAGAGGGTGTAGGGATTATGTAAAAAATTGCAATACAGACATTGTATTTAGTGAAACAAGTCATACAGTCTATGCAAATGTCACCTAAAGTGTTAAAATAGCGTGGACACTCATCATCCTAACGGTCGTACATGAGGTGGGGGGGGGGGAGGGGAGGGGAGGAGAGGAGGCTAAGCCAAGTGTATGAAAAGTGCACATTGTGGGAAAGGAGGAAAGGGGGGGGGGTAAATTCTGGCCCAAACTCGAGTGTGCGTACTTTGTGGGTGGCTCCTGTCTTACCGATACGACTTCTCATGTCTCCTACAGTGCTTGACGCTGTGGCTCATCTTTATGTCTGACATTTTGAATTGATACTTGTATCTAACATGGCATTGTTTCTGTGTGGGATATGCACCTGTAAAAAAGCCGAATTATCGAAGTGTTTTATCGCTATACTGCAGTATCGCGTTGTCTGGATCAGGGTTTCTCAAAATGTACGCGGGGACCCCACTCTTGGGTTTATGAATTTTCAGAAGCGGACTTTGTATGTGCGCTTTTTTTTTAAATGTGTTTCTGGCGCGGTTGAGCTCTGAGTTTGAGGAAACCCCGTCTGCACGTTGAGGCTCATATTGTGCTAGGAGGAAGCATGACAGTCGACAGAATAGAAAATAGCAGAATGACAGAACACAAGGGCAGCAGCCAAGACATCTTTAAGAGTTTCACACTGAAATGTCAAGTTATAACAAACGGTTTCCAATGTCAGTTTCCTGTGGCTGTTGGGCAAAGGCGTATTTCGAGGACAGAGTCTTAGAACAAAGGCCTTGCTGATTGCAGTAAGGATGGAGAAATGAAGTGAAGCCATTATTCATTATTGTCTTGTTTCTTGTCTTCAGTATCATTGTGTTATCTCTCGGCTCAGACGTCACGTCCGATATGAGCATTTTACTTCCTGTTATCGTCTCAGATCACCCAGACATGTGTTTTTGTGTGTTATCTGTTCAATGGTATCACAAGACATTAATTTGTCTACGTCTCAATGCATTTGTTTAGTGTCTGCTGTGATGTGCACGTAGGGGAAGTGTAGCGTTTCTCTGGCAGGAAAAGGTTTTTGGCTCTCAAGTAGGCATTTTTGTTTTGTTATTGTGTTTGGTTGATGGGTGGGTGGATAGGTGTGTGGGTGGTCTATTGGTCGGTTGGTTGGCTGCTTGCTTGGTTGGTTGGTTAGTTGGTTGGTTGTTGCTTGCTTGGTTGTTTGCTAGATTGGTTGGTTGGTTAGTTGATTGGTTGGTTAGTTGGTTGGTTGGTTAGTTGGTTGGTTGGTTGGTTGGTTGGTTGCTTGGTTGGTTAGTTGGTTGGTTGGTTAGTTGGTTGCTTGATTGGTTGGTTAGTTGGTTGGTTGGTTGCTTTGTTGGTTGGTTAGTTGGTTGGTTGGTTGGTTGCTTGCTTGCTTGCTTGCTTGGTTGGTTGGTTAGTTGGTTGGTTGGTTAGTTAGTTGGTTGCTTGATTGGTTGGTTAGTTGGTTGGTTGGTTGGTTGGTTGGTTGGTTAGTTGGTTGGTTGGTTGGTTGATTGCTTGATTGGTTGGTTAGTTGGTTGGTTGCTTGCTTGCTTGGTTGGTTGGTCGGTCGGTCGGTCGATTGGTTGATTGGTTGGTTGTTCGGTCGGTCGATCGATCGGTTGGTTGACTGGTTGGTTGGTTGGTTGGTTGGTTGGTTGGTTGGTTGGTCGGTTGGTCGGTCGGTCGGTCGGTTGCTCGCTTGCTTGCTTGCTTGGTTTGTCGCATAGGTGGGTGGGTTGGCTAGTTGGTCGACGTTAACCGTGTAATTCCTTGATTTGGTCAACATCGTCAACAGTTCTAATAGGTTCAAACTGCAAGGACCTTCTGTGCCTGTTTTGTCAGTGGCTGCTAGAATGACTCAATCAGACGGCAGGGTTTATGTCATACAAAGTTTCATGAGGACTTGAGCATCACAAGATGAAAACAATTTTTTTTTTTTTTGGTCATCGTATGTTGGGTACATTTACCTCAACAATTTAACTAAGGTGACAGTTTTAATTACATGTATTTAGTAAGCATGTAAGTTTAAGAGATTCTGCACTGAGCAACAGACCGTTCACCCCAAATAACCAAACTGTTGGCACTGTGTAAGGTGTAACTGAGACCTCAATAACATAAATGTAAATCATCTTAAGATCTGTGGAGTTATTTTACACCTTTATAATTAGCAAGATCTAGACCAATTATCCAGAAACGAATTAGGAACAGTGCATAACACCGAAGATTTGTGGTTAACCTGACCTAGAATGGTATCTGGTTCATATTTTCAGGCTGTAGTTAAAGGAAACCAGGTATGAAAGCTATGGAAAATAAATAGAAACAGCTGCTGACGTAAACGGGTAAACTAGACCCAACAAGAAGTACGAAACTAGAACTTTTACAAGACTTGGAATATCGTGACCTCAGTTCTTGTTTGTTGTAGTCTAGATTTTCTGAACAATTGGAGTTCTTTTACTATGTAGAAGAGCTATAACAAATGCACACTTTGACACTTATTTCAAATGCGTTCTGGCACTTATCAAACTGTTTCACAGTTCCCATTAAGTCTAACACCTTATCATCATACTAAAGCCGAAAACCTTTGACGTCGGCTTTCTCAGTTGTGCAAAAAGTGGAGGTGGAACAAACAAGAACTGAAGTGGCGATCTAGTGTTGAACTGATTCGGGCGTCAGTCTATCATGGTGCCGGAGGAGGGTGAAATAGAGGTTTTTGCAAGAAAAACAGGTTCAAAACATCTCATATACATGTCCCGTACCTTCTATTATCTGTAATCTTTGGCTTTCAAACTCAGGAAGGGGGGGGGGGGGCGGGGGGTAACATGGAGAGAATGTTGAGCAAACCTGAGAATGCCATAAACTATTTTCGGAGCCAGACACTCGGGCATGCATTCCGTGATGCTATCGTCTTACAAAACCTCGGAAGTGTTCAAAATTTGCCAGAGATTGTGTAATTGACCTTCCTCTTTTGACCACTGCTACAATTTTTGTTGTTGGTGGTAGTGGAGATGTTCCTACCTAAAGCTATGGTTGAAGATGGGAGAGATAGAGGAGGAACCGAGAGTGCTGCTTGTTTTCACAGAGAATATTTCCTAATGGCAAGGTAACAGGCTTACATAACGGGGGAAATGGAGCTCACCTATGGCAGTAATATCTCGTTTCACCGTGGATTCTGGAGGTCAATAGCTTCTTCGTGCAACACTCAAAACATAGAACATGGTTACGTACACGCGTGTACACATTCGGCGTTTTTACATGCAGAGTGGGCCAAATACGGGTATCTTCATCCTTGTGAGTAGACAGACGCATCTGCATGAATAAGGTGAGGATGGAGAATGCGAGCGCTTGAGGGAAACACAGACAGTTAGATAGACAGGCAGACAAAGAGACAGACGTACAGACAGTCTGACATACAGACAGGCGGACAAAAGGATGAGCGGTCAGACAGGAGGATGGATGGATGGATCGATGAATGGAGTATGATATGGAGTGTGGTGTTCTGTGCTGTACTGTGAACTGCCGCATGGATAGAGAGATTGATGGATGGGTGGATGGATGTATGGATGGATGGAATGTAATTTGGTGTGCTGTGTTGTGCTGTGCTATGCTGTGAGCTGCCAATATAAAACTGAATAACTTGAACTGACAAAATGGTATCCCGCTCACTCTCTATAAACGAGATTTTTTTTCCATTTATCCAGCTCACTGTCGTCTTCCTAATTATACCCTGATTTCAAATAATTTGAACAACATATCACCCATCACTCAAGTATTTGAAATTGCCAGACACCCCATGCAATGTGCACATTAAAATTTAATGAATTGATTCTGCACTCACTCGAGGATTTCCTCCCAAGATTTACGACCTACAAGAAGAGGCCTGGCTAGTTAATCTTAAAGCCTTTGAAAATAATTAAAGCGGACGCACACTGACGCAGAATGCACATTTAAGAAGCTATAAATTCAAATCCACTCCTTCGTCGTGCATTATATCATTCTGTTCTTGGAACTATCCTCTACCTCTCCTATGCTCCCATCCCCACCCCCCCCCCCCTTTGCTCTGAGACAGCCTGCTCGAAGGAAAGAGATAGAAAATACGATAGGATTGAGCAGTGAAGGGAATTTTTTATTTTTTTTTGAAACATACGTAAGATCTGGAATTGTCTGTATAACATCTGCACGTGCAGTGAAAGAGCCCACTGGTTTTCAATTTGAAAACAAAAAATGGGGGGGGGGGGGATGAGGGGGGAAGCATGAGAAGAGGGGTGGGCAAGAGCCTCTTCAGGTATTTTGATGAATGCTTGTTTGGAAGGATCGTAAGTGGCTTACCTGTTTTGAGGAGCCGGTGTGAGGCAAGTTACTTCCCGCACGAAAATACTCACAGCTCAGTGTGAAAGCGCATCATGCGCATAAAAGCATAGCAAATTGTGCCCGGTTGTTTCCAATTAAGAAAGGTTATATAAAGCTCTTCAAATCTTAATTGTGTGTTAATCTGCTTGGGAAATGAATGCCCTTTTTCTACACCAGAGTTTTATCTGTACTTTTTTAGAAAGGGTAGAGAGGCCTGGTGCCTTTTGTGTTTGTTAGTTTGTTTTGTATTTGTTTTAAAATGTAGAATTATAAGAATGTGCATATTTTACATTTAAAGGGATAATTTTCTTAATTTTATGGACGCTCAGTATTTTATGTCGTAGAACCTGTTTTTTCTCTTTTGAGTTATTTTATGCATATGTTTCTATCTCTTGGGAATGGTGTTGAGTGTGAACGTATAAAACTCTGCATATTTTACCTTCAGAAGGGATAATTTTCTTAATTTTATGTGAGCTCAGTATTTGTTGTCTCGGAACTTGTTTTTGCTCTCTTGACTTATCTTAGCACATGTTTCAATCACTTGGGAATGGCACTGAGTTTGAAATTATAAAAATGTGCATATTTTACTTTCAAAGGGGATACATTTCTTAATTTTATGTGAGCTGAGTATTTTGTGTCTCAGAACTCTCTTGAGTTATTTGATGTACATGTTTCTATCTCTTGGGAAAGGTGTTATGTACGAAGTTACAAAACTACATATTTTACAGTCAAACGGGATAATTTTCTTAATTTTATAGGCTCAGAATTTTGTGTCTCAGAACTCGCCAGGATGTACGTTTTTGTGAGAGACTATTTTTGTGTATGTTTTATGATCATACTCGGGTGTTTCGTAAATTTATATTTTTTGTGTGTGTGCGTGAAATTATACAGGTCTATAAGCGAGTGTTTACGAACGATGTTTTAATGTATTTCCTGTTGCGTAATTTTTGGCATTCGGAGTTAGATACTTGTGTTTTGGAGGGGGCGAAGAAGTTAATAGATCAGTGCAAAATATGCCGGTGGTAATTTAATGTGTTTTGAACAGTCTCTGACATGCAGTTCTATAATCGAGTGTTTACGAACGCTGTCCTAATGTACTTTCTGGTGCGTATTTATGTGCATTCGGAAATAGCTATTAATAATTACTGAAGAATAATGTGGGTGTAATATCAGTTGTGTTTTGAACATTATCAAAGTCTAGCAATTGTAGTACTGTATCATTGAGGATCATTTTATCAAAAGTAACAACTGTGGTATCATTCAGCGGTACAGTTTTAGGGAATAGAGTAGGCATGAAATTTAGAAAACTCACTAATTATGACATTGATGTCAGAACAGAAAATTGACGAAAGGAGTAGTTTTCATGATGATGATGCTGATACCATCACTAATTACAGCTGTTACTGTATTTGTTGTGGTAGTAGCAATAATGGTATGTATTATAGTTACAACTGAAACTGAAAAAAAACAAAAAGGAGTGGGTATCTGCTAGGACCGGAGGAACTGAACAGACAGCATGGAAATAGAACGCCACTTACAAACTAAAACTAACTTTAAGAGTTTTCAGTCATCAGTTTTCTGGGGTCATTATAGCAGTTGAAACCGCGAAAAACGTGTCTTATCTGTGTACTTTAATATGTTTCATACATTACTGTATAACTTTACTGCAGCATCTGTCTTTGTTTAAATACAGTTGTTGATCTGATAACAACTCATCGAAACAGAAAAGAGCAAGGTAACTACAGTGACCTTTGAAGCCTTGTTTTGGCTTCGGTTTCTCAGTGCATTATACTGCAGTATATCACTTCAGCGGGAATACCTCACTGAGTAAACGTATTGCTTGATGCTGATTATATAATAGTAACGTGGAGGATAACATCTTGTCGCATAGTATCACACATGCTAATAAAATTATAGATCTGTTTCCAATAATCTTTGAGATGATACACTTTCGCTTTTCGTGACATGGCTCTTGCAGAACGCTGGTTCAGGCGCACCTGGTCACTCATGCCGTGTGTAGCATGCTAGCAGGGAACCTCTCTGGAATTTTGGATAGGCAAGAGTCACTTAGTGCGTTATCTGTCTGTGCAAATTTGATACTTCTTGTCGGGGAAAATTTGATTCCTTCTTGATTAACCCTCTTACTGTAACAACGCCAAGCCCCCATTTGCTGTGGGTTTTTTTAAAGTATATTGTTATAGGTGCGTACTCTTGGTAAAGAGAAGATCACATAGTTAAATTACCAGTGAAATTAAAATAGCTTGGCAGTCTTATCACGACAGTAATAATAAAAATATGCAAGGAGTTATATTTAGAAGTGATTCATTTCAAGTTTATCTCAGCGTACTTTAATTTGACACAAGATCTTACCATTTACATTTCCTTCTTCTTTCAACCTGATAATTTCTGGTTATTTCCTATTAGTGTCGGAAGTATCTTTGGAACATCAGCATATTGTTTGCTCCAGTGTGTGAGACTGAAGTCATGAAAGTTTTCTAAGTTTTTGATATGATGTGTTCTCACTGCGATTTACACAATATTAGCTCTACGTGTGCAGCGGGTGTTATCTATCTATCTATCTATCTATCTATCTATCTATCTATCTATCTATCTATCTATCTATCTATCTATCTATCTATCTATCTATCTATCTATCTATCTATCTATCTAAATATCTATCTATCTATCTATCTATCTATCTATCAATCTATCTATCTATTTATCTATCTATCTGTCTATCTATCTATCTATCTATCTATCTATCTATCTATCTACTATCTATCTATCTATCTATCTATCTAATCTATCTATCTATCTATCTATCTATCTATCTATCTATCTATCTATCTATCTATCTATCTATCTATCTATCTATCTATCTATCTATCTATCTATCTATCTATCTATCTGTCTGTCTGTCTGTCTATCTATCTATCTATCTATCTATCTATCTATCTATCTATCTATCTATCTATCTATGTATTTATCTATCTATCTATCTATTTATCTAATCTATTTATCTATCTGTCTGTCTGTCTATCTATCTATCTATCTATCTATCTATCTATCTATCTATCTATCTATCTATCTATCTATCTATCTATCTATCTATCTATCTATATCTATCTATCTATCTATCTATCTATCTGCCTGCCTGTCTAACTACCTATCTATCTATCTATCTATCTGTTCATCCATCTATCTATCTATCCATCTATTTATTTATCTATCTTTCTATCTATCTATCTATCTATCTATCTATCTATCTATCTATCTATCTATCTATCTATATATATATATATCTATCTATCTATCTATCTGCCTGCCTGTCTATCTATCTATCTATCTATCTATCTATCTATCTATCTATCTATCTATCTATCTATCTATCTATCTATCTATCTATCTATCTATCTATCTGCCTGCCTGTCTATCTATCTATCTATCTATCTATCTATCTATCTACTGTCTATCTGGCTGTCTGTCTATCTATCTATCTGTAGATCGATCTATCTATCTATCTGCCTGCCTGTCTGTCTGTCTATCTATCTGCCTCCTGCCTGCCTGCCTGTCTATCTGTCTATCTATCTATCTATCTATCTGCCTGCCTGTCTATCTATCTATCTATCTATCTATCTATCTATCTATCTATCTCTATCTATTTGACCGCCCGCCTGTCTGTCTGTTTGTCTGTCTATCTCTCTATGTTTCCATCTGTCTTCCTTCCGGCCAGCATGTTAGAAATAGACTTTAACGGGCATAGAGGGGCACAGAAAGACATTGAAACGGTGCATTTGATTTCACATACGACGCATAGTATTTTGTACATGCCAAGCACAGCGTAGACACTATGTTTATATATTTTACTTCTTTGCAGAGCTTCAA
>OZ007570.1:16683871-16733871 GCA_963931925.1 Onchidella celtica | reverse complement strand
TGTCTCTCAACCACGGAGATCCACCCTGAAAATGATAGTATAAAATAGGAATGAAATTACCTCCGTGCGTACGTATTTCATGGATGGCTCCTAACCACGAAGATCCACCCTCAAAATGACAGGATAAAAATGGAATAAAATAACCTGCCTGGTATATGTCACAGACATAATAAAACTTAAATACTCATTTTTCCCCCTGCCTGACTACAGCGTTCATGCGATTGCCCTTTGCTCTGTGGTACAGAATGAAGTTGAAATATTTGAATTAGGCTTATTTCCCGTCATCCTTCCCCCCGCTGGTGCCAGGCTGGATCTCCTCTGACACGAGCGAGGTTTTTCAGCGTCGACAGTATCAGATAATGGAAATGAACGAGGTTGGACTGGATTGTAGAGGGTACTGACATTGTATACCGCATTACGAAAGGTTAAAAGGGGGAGGAGTTGATGTAGTACTTTTTGGACTGCAGAGTTATGAGTAGGAATTTTGTCATTTGGTAAAGTATAGTCAGCAGTTGTATGTATGTAGAAATGCATCAAAGTTGCATTGGTATTGTATTTCGAGGGCCGTATAAGTTTTACAAAATTTTCAGGAGAAGCAAAGGAAATGAATAATGTTCTTTATCAGACTGTAGTTAGGATTTAAGGAAAAGAACCTCTTTAGCCCTTAGTTTTCAGGATTTAACCCCCCCCCCCCCCCAATTTATAAAGCAATCTCTCGCGGGTTGTCAAGGAATACAAGGAAACCAAATATCTCGATTTTGTTTTTTATCTCCTTATTATAATTTATTATGCTGATCTCGATTTCCCTGTCATATTTATAGTGACGGCGAATATATTTATATATTTATTACTTATTAATGCATTGTGCTAACACCTGCCAGAGTATGTTGCAATCCCTAAACCAGCTATCCAGTCAGCCAACCAACCTCATCCTATTCCACAAGCGCTTCACTCTAAGCTCATCTCTCATACCTCAACGATTCTTATAAGGAGGGGATGGAGGGAACATTAATTTTCTGCTGGATTTTGTTCGGTGTTGAGCGTCATAGGAAGCAGATGGCCATCATTCATTTCGTGAGACATAAAATGGCTGTAAAGTGTTCCTGAAAATGTGAAATTTGTGAATGAAGAATTTTCCCACTAAATTTTGCCCTTTTTACATTCATCATCATCATCATCATTGCCTTTCTCACCCTGGATCAGGGTATAGGCCACCAACAAACACCTTCCATCCCTCTCTATCATGGGCCAGCCTCTTTACATTATTCCAAGTCTTTCCGCTTCGTTGCACATCATTTTCTCTGGCTCTTCTCCACGTTCCGCGCGGCCTTCCTCTTGATCTCTTGCCCTGGGGATTCCAGTCCAATACCTTCTTCGTGATGCTGTTTCCTGGCCTCCTGAGAGTGTGGCCGATCCATCTCCATCGCCTCCTACCAATTTCCTCTCTGACTGGGTTCTGTCTTGTTCTTTTCCATACAATTTCATTGCTGACCTTGTCTGTCCATCTGATCTTAAGTAGCTTCCTTAAACATCTGTTGATGAAAACTTGGATTCTCTTTATGCAGGCCTGGGACGCATTCCAAGTCTCACATCCATACAACAGGACTGACTTCACGTTCGAGTTGAATATCCTCAGCTTTGTTTTTAGAGATATATCCTTGGTTCTCCAAATCTTGCTTAAGGATGTGAAAGCTGCCTGTGCCTTTCCAATTCGTGCTTTGACTTCTGCCTCTGTTCCTCCCTTATTGTCAATGATACTACCAAGATAGCAGAAGGACTCTACATCTTCCAGTGGTTGATCTCCTACTGTGACTTGTTCGCTTAGGGGTGCAACAATTTTTAGGACCTTCGACTTCGCGGGATGTATCCTCAATCCAATAGATTCTGAAATTTTGTTTAGAGCTGTAGTCTTTGCTTGCATCTGGTCGTGTGTGTGCGACAATAGTGCCAAGTCATCTGCAAAATCTAGATCGTCCAGCTGTGTCCATGGGGTCCATTGTATGCCATTTCTTCCTCCACTGGTGGTTTCTTTCATAAGCCAATCAATCACCAGGATAAACAGAAATGGGGACAGCAAACAACCCTGCCTAACACCAGTCTTGATATCAAAGCTGTCAGTAAGCTCACCATCATGTACGACTCTGCAACTTGTCCCCTCGTACATGCTCTTGATAAGATTCACCATCTTCTCTGGGATTCCATAATGTCTCAATATTCTCCACAGTGTTTCTCTATCGATGCTATCAAAGGCCTTCTCGTAGTCAAGGAAGTTCACTATCAGTTGGGAGTTCCACTCTAGCGACTGCTCTACTATGATTCTCAGCGTGGCGATCTGGTCGGTGGTTGATCGATTACTCCTGAAACCAGCTTGCTCCTCACGAAGTTTTTGGTCTGTTGCATTCTGTATTCGCTTGAGAATAATCCGATTGAAAACCTTTCCTGGGATGGAGAGAAGTGTGATTCCTCTGTAGTTACTACAATTGCTGAGGTACCCTTTTTTTGGGAGCTTCACGAGGTGTCCTTCCTTCCAGTCCTTTGGAAACTTGCCTCCGATCCAAATCCTCGAGAATAGTGAGTGCAGACCCTCTGCAGCCCCAGCAGCATCTGCCTTCAGCGCCTCTGGTGGGATCTGGTCTGGTCCAGCTGCCTTGCCTCGATTTAACTGCTTTATGGCATCATTAATCTCTGCTTTAGTCGGAGGGTCGCAACTGATCGGTAAATCATTTCTTGCGGGTAGAATGTCGGGTGGGTTGCTTGGTGGAGGTCTGTTCAAGAGGCTGTTAAAATGTTCTATCCATCTTTTTGCCTGAGCTTCCTTTCCAAAAATAGCCTTCCTGTTGTAATCCTTGACAGGAACTTCAGGTTTTCCATATTTTCCAGCAAGAGTCTTTGTAGTCTGGTAGAGGATCCTCATGTGTCCTCCTGTTGCTGCCTTCTCTGCTTTCTCTGCTAACATTCCTATGAACTCCTCTTTGTCTTTTTTAATTGATTTTTTGACCTCTTTAGCTGATGCTCGGTACTCTTCCTGGTTGCCAACTCTTGAGCTTCTTGTACGACTTGCATTTACCCGTTCTTTTAGGTCTCTTCTTATCCTTATCAAGTCCAGTGATTTTTGACTGATCCATTCCTTGTGTTCCACTTTCTTTTCCCCAATAACATCCTGACATGTCGATGTAAATACTCCTTTTACCTTAGCCCAGTGAGTCTCCAAATCTACTGTCTCTTCGAGGTCAACAAGGGGTTTGAATCTATTCCTCAGTGTCAGCTGGAACTCTTCCTTCTTGTCTCCATCCAGAAGGCTCACTTGAAACTTTCTCCTCTTTGTTCCTGCTCTGGTACCTTGTTTCTTGAGGCGGAGTTTGAGTCTTGCCAGCAGCATGTGATGGTCAGATCCAACATCAGCTCCTCTCTGTACTATGACATCCTCTAGTGAGCGTCTGAATCGTCGGGTGATGCAAAAGTGGTCAATCTGATTTTCAGTTACTCCATCCGGTGAAATCCAAGTGGCCTTATGGATCCTCTTGTGTGGGAATACTGAACCTCCAATCACATAGCTGTTAAATGCGCAGAAACTTGCAAACCGCTCTCCATTCTCATTCATTTGTCCTAAACCATTGCACCCCATAATGTCCTCATACCCTGTATTGTCCTGTCCTATCTTGGCATTGGCGTCTCCCATTATAATGTTCACATCTTTTCTTGGCAATGTGTCAACTATTTCCTGAAGCTGGTTGTAGAAGTCGTCCTTGTCCTCATCGGTTGCTTCATTTGTTGGGGCGTATATCTGCACAATGTTCATGTTGATGTTCTTGTTCTTAGTAGTAAATGATGCCAATATAATTCTCCTTCCATAGGGTTCCCATCCCCTCAGTGACCTCTGGGCGTGCTTGCTCAAGATGATCGCTACTCCTTCTGTATGCTTTTTGTCCTCCCTTCCAGAATACAAAATCTTTTCCCCAGTATTAAGTTGTTTCAGTCCGGACTGTATCCAGCGGGTCTCGCTAACTCCAAGTATGTGCAGTCTGTATCGCCTCATCTCCATTGTAACCTGGGCACTCTTTCCTGCTTCATACATGGAGCGGACATTCCACGACGCAATCCGGAGTGACTTGCTTGATGAAGGAGCAGTCGGGCCAGTGGCGTCCTTTCGGCTTTGTCCATTGTCCTTCATTGAATCTACAGGTGCAGATGCTCCCCCTTCTCCCAAGATAAAAGACTGATTTGAAGTATTTGCTTGTGTTTCTGTAACTGGTTTATTTTTACAGGGTGGGTAGTTGGCCCACCGCCAACTGGCTCTTCTCGGGAGACCAGGACCTTTGCACCTTTAGTCGCCTCTTACGACACGCAGTATCACGTCAGATGTATTCTCTGCTGTCCCTCTTCTACAAGAGAGCCCCGCATCTGCACGGGCGCCTTTTTACATTACAGGTGGAAAACTTAATAAAATACTGATGAGAAAGATGATTTTGTTTTCTATTGCCATTCAGCCATGACGCTATACCAAAAAAAAAAAAAGGCATTTGCATGACCTTGTAAAAAGTACGATTATTTCACTGTGTTTGTTGCTGATTTGCTGATTTTGCAACAAAACAGATATTGAAATGAAAGCTTGAAGTATGTTTATGCGGAGAGAACCAAGATTCTTAATAGCTAAAGCAATTTTTATTTCCCTTTTTAACAACATAAAAAGAGTGGTAATTTGATGTCAATTGTACACGCCAAAGATGTTAGGTATGTGATCCAATCAGCAAATGTTTGTTAGGTATGTGATCCAATCAGCAAATGTTTGTTAGGTATGTGATCCAATCAGCAAATGTTTGTTAGGTATGTGATCCAATCAGCAAATGTTTGTTAGGTATGTGATCCAATCAGCAAATGTTTGTTAGGTATGTGATCCAATCAGCAAATGTTTGTTAGGTATGTGATCCAATCAGCAAATGTTTGTTAGGTATGTGATCCAATCAGCAAATGTTTGTTAGGTATGTGATCCAATCAGCAAATGTTTGTTAGGTATTTGATCCAATCAGCAAATGTTTGTTAGGTATGTGATCCAATCAGCAAATGTTTGTTAGGTATGTGATCCAATCAGCAAATGTTTAATGGATACATCGTCTTGGAAACCGGTGAATGTTTGGCAAATAATGTATCTTTATCAGAACATTCAGTTATGGAAAAATTCAAAGACTGCCCAACTCAAGTAGAATAATTATTGCTGCAGTTTTTTTTATGAAAGCAATTATCACGTCGGACTAAATGGGTAATTGAAATTCGTGTTAAACCTGAAGATTTCTTAAATGATGATTCTAGAAGATGCACTAATTGACAGAAACTGAGAGAGATAAGAGAGAGGGGAAGGGGATTAGAATTATATAAGAACATTTGAAAAAGAACTCAGGAGAGGGGGAGGGGTATTTGAATCGAATGTGAACATTTGAAAAGGGGGGAGAGAGAGAGAGAGAGGGAGAGACAGAGAAGGAGAGAGAGAGAGAGAGAGAATGCGCGACACATTGGGAACAGGAGAGTATCAGAATAATGGGGACAGAGAATTTATGTTTTTGGTGGGGGTGGGGGGGGGGGTAAGGAAAGCGGAGAAAACGCGGTGAGAGCAAGAGAGGCCTGGGGGTAATGAGCCGGGAATGGGAATGATTATGTAGGCAGGAATGTAAGTTAGGGGGCATTGGGGACAGAGAGAGCAGAGAGAGAGAGAGAGAACATGAGAGAAAGACAGAACGAGAGAGAGAGAGAAGAAAAAACAAAAGATGTCCAAACCCCAAGTGAGTTATGTGCTCTCATACCACCGGCACCAGCTGATGCTCGAGTGAGTGTCAAGACAACTTCAATGCTCTCAAACATCCAGTTGGCGCCCGGTACGTGAGCCAAGTTAATGCTTCAAAATAATATCGAGTTTACTCTTGACATGTGCCATAAATTACTCAAGTTCGTACAGGCGGGAGATACTTAAAGCTCATGTAAAGTATTCCATGTACTTTTGGGTAACTGTAGAAAGTAGAAAAGTCGCGACGTTAGCTCTTGTTTGTTCTAACTCCACTATTTGCACAACTGAGAAATTCGACGTTAGACGTTTGCGACTTTAGTATTACGATAAGGAGTTGGAATAAATCGTATCTGTGAAACAGCCTGATAGATGCCTCAACGCATCTTAAACCAGTGTTATAGTGTGCATCTGTGATACCTCTTTTACAACTGAAAGATCTCCAGTTTTTCAGAAAATGGAGATAGAACAAACGAGAACTCAGGCCAGGAAGTGATGAATTTTGTAAGTGATATTGACTGTAAGTATTTTATTTTAAATAATTTCTGACAGAAAGTTTTGCCTTCATTCCACCCAGCACAGATTTGAAAAGACACGTTTATGAGAACGTTTTCCTGCGTTTTTCCACTTATCGCTAATGTTACAAAATTGTGCCATAGTTCGGAAAAAGCTTCAGCACATCTTTTCCTCTGCTCCATCTTTCTTTGCGCATGTAAAATATACCAAAGTTCTGCAAATATTTATATCTAAAGGTGTCAGGAAAGGGAGTGGAGGAAATGAAAATATGGAGAATGCACGTGCTGAGAGAAGCTTCTCAGCGAAGTTTCTGGTGATTTTTTTTCATTATGTTGATGTACGTGATGTGCTAAATTTAGATAAATATGTATTTTGAATGTGTGTTTCTTTGGCAATTGTCGCTTGCAATATTATGTTATTTTTCTTTTGTTGTAGTTATTACCTTTGTTGTTGATGGTGATGAAAATAAGAATAGGCTTTGAACAAAATTAAACAATGATTCGATAAATTGGCGTATTTTACTTTGTCCTATATACATACCTTGTTTTTTTAATCGTGCTCAAACATTTTTTAATCTGTTTTAGAAATTCGATGAAATTCAAAACTTACAGAGCAGTTTTCATCTCTTGTGAGGTTTTTAGTAATGTCGCAGTGAAGATGGTGATGCTGCAGAGGTGATGGACACACCATTGACATTGTTGAGTTTGAAGATGATGGTGTTCATAATGATCCTGGTCAACATGCTGCTGTTGAGAAAACAACCATAAACTGTTTGCTCCGAAAGCTTTCAAGAAAAGGAAAGCCTAAAAGGTTTCGTCTCTTCAAATCATGCTGTCAGTTGTTTACTAAAAAAATCCCACACTCGCCTTGAAAAGCCCCAGAATGGTTTTCTTTATACGCACGGTTAATGCGAGAATGGTGAGTGTCAATACATGTACCATACAGTTTGGGTTTAATGCATTGTTAACCCTGTCTATTTCTTTTGTGGTGTATATAGTTTGGGTTTAATGCATTGTTAACCCTGTCTATTTCTTTTGTGGTAACTCTATCCAATATATATTTTCACAGTTCCGCTAGGCTAGTCATATCCAAGTGTTGAACATGTCTTTTTACAAAATCTTTATTCATGACGGCATTCAAGCTGACAGTCCTCTGACATCATTCGTGTCATTTAACTCTTCAAAAGCCACCTGCCATAGCATTTTCTGCGGGATCCTGTTGGCATGGGTGGACCCGAATCGATGCTGTCACGACAGTGTCATTTTCGAGTAATGTCCCCTTATATCCATTATGACCCCGAAATTTGACCTAGTCATGATGCGGAATTTGGTCATGTGACAGGATGTCATTCCGGGTCTCGTGTGTTTATGACCTGGAAGTAGGTCATCGCTTCCAGCCCTTTAAGAATTGAATGAAGGTTTGAACGATATGACGACACGGATAAAGTTATGGGCCGCCAGACACTTTATAAACCGCTGATGACATTGTTTGCCGAACTGACTAACGTGGAGCTATTGGTTTATGTAAATCATTGTCACCTGGGGGAACTGTAGTCAGCCTTTAGATGCTGGTCGCTGAGAAATGACCAAATTGTCCCCTCATAGAAGCGACAGTGTCGCTTGAAGTTGACTCCTGGACTCGATCAAGTGGAAGACTCAGCATGCTGCCTTGAAGTGACAACTCATCGTCATAATATTTAATCGACTTTGTTCCCCTGTGTAGTCAATGGATTTAGCTATAGCTTGTTTTGGCTGAATGTTGGGCAATCGCTAGTGACGAGAAGTTGAATATTTTCCCCCCTTACATCTCTCTCTCTCTCTCTCTCTCTCTCTCTCTCTCTCTCTCTCTCTCTCTCTCTTTCTCTTTCTCACTCTCTCTTACTCTCTCCTTCTCTCTTTGACATTCTTGTATATCCATTATCTATCTATCTATCTGTCTGTCTATCTATCTATCTATTTTTCTATCTATCTATCTATCTATCTATCTATCTATCTATCTATCTATCTATCTATCTATCTATCTATCTATCTATCTGTCTGTCTGTCTGTCTGTCTCTGTCTGTCTGTCTGCCTCTCTCTATCTATCACTCTGTCTGTCTGCCTGTCTATCTATCTATCTATCCTTTCACACTGTTTTCTCATTCTGCGTCTCAAAGTTTCGTCTCCGCGTACGTTTTCTTCCCATCCTTCCACGTCAACAACCACCTTTAGTTCCTGAAATCACAGCAACCCTTCCGTATGCACCACTGAACAACGACCGACCTCACCTCCTTGTAGATGCGATTCATGAAAATTCATTTCCTTCATTCTGGCGTCTTCAGACGGGATGAACGGTGGCCGGGGTCCGCGCAGACTCGGGGTCCAAAAACGCCATCTGAACCGTCCCATGTTTATGAAATGAAGCGCATTAACCCTTCGGATACAACTTTGTCCAAGCGAAAAGGCTTCCACGAAATGAGTGGGAGTTGGCTGTGTAGAGGAAATTAAAGGACTGAATAACCTAAGGATAAAAGTGTCAAAAGAAATGGATGACAACTACAGAAAATGGAAGTTAAGAGCCTGACTGATTCATTAACAATGTATTTGTAAGCCAGGTGGAACGATGGAAAGAAAGCCGAAAAGAAATTAGGCCGTTAGTGGGATGTATTATTTCGTTTTCCGGAAAGAACAACAGAATGAAAGAGGAAAAGAAAAAAAGGCCGAGATGAAGGACAAAACAGTTGAAAGACAGTATGTAAATGTATGAAAAGAAGGCAAATCAGAGATGGTAGAGAGTTTCTAGTCAAACGAAACAGTAAAGACGAGCGTATTGAAAAAGGTAAAATGTGAACCAAAGGGAAGGGTAAAGGCAAATAGAGGGCCGAATCAGGTCTGTTTTGCGTCGGGTTTTACTCAGATTTAAACTTGCTTTGAATCAACCAGCAGGACAGCCGTGATTTCAGTCTCACCAGTGCGCCAGTTCCCGTTAACTCCACTGTTCACAATTCATACTAAAGTGTAGACTTGGCTCAGTGTGCCCGTGAGCTTGAGGTTGTGATCGTGAGCCGCTGGACGGCACATACAGGATTGCTAATGGTGCGGACTATCTACCGTAATGTGCTGGAACTAACCGACGACCACTAGAAAACGTTCTTTTATCTTCTTTTGAGTTTCCTTTAACTGGCCGTGCCCAACCTGCTGATATTTAGGCCCTATTTCCTGTAAGTGAAAATGCATGCCAGTGCAATGCTTTGACCTGAACGTCTTGGGGAGATCTCGTTTTTGAAGTGACATAATTTTACACGAGGAAACGCAGGTTATTGGAATGATCCGCAAGATGGGACTTTTATCCACCAAGTGAAAAGTACGGTAATACATGTTATATTATCTGTATTGGCGGCAAAGAACTGTGGAACTTTGAAATATTTTTCTGTATTTTTTTTTTTTAATGTGAGATAAGAGACTGTCAAAACCTGAGACAGAGTATAGTGTGTGTCAAAACCTGAGACAGAGTATAGTGTGTGTCAAAACCTGAGAAAGAGTGTAGTGTGTGTCGAAAACTGAGAAAGAGTATAGTGTGTGTCGAAACCTGAGAAAGAGTATAGTGTGTGTCAAAACCTGAGAAAGAGTATAGTGTGTGTCAAAACCTGAGAAAGAGTATAGTGTGTGTCAAAACCTGAGAAAGAGTATAGTGTGCATCTAGCTAGACGTGCTTTAGTGACAAATACCAGGATTCTGAAATATTACATGTGTGTCTGAGAATTCCACAAAAACTGCTCGCGGCCTTGGTTCTTATTTGTTCTAATACCATTTTCTTAAAAGTGGATGTCTTTAGTCTGTACAAGAAGTAAAACAAATGTTCACTTTTGGCACTTGTTTAAAATGCGGTGTGGCACTTGTCAAGCAGTTTCACAGTTCCGATTTATTCTCACTCTTTATCATCATACTAAAGCTGCAAACGTTTAACGTCGAATTTCTCAGTTGTGCCAAAAGTAGTTGGAACAAACAAGAACTGTGGTTGCGCTGAGCATGTCAGGAACCAGAGTAATAGCAAAATAATTTTGTCCATGTAATAGAATCGAACCGCATGCAGGAACCGCCTCGTTACCAAATCGTGCGTGTTCGTTTACTACAGAACGATTCCACCAATTCGTTTTATTTACAATTATCTTTGTTCCGTGACTTTGTTTATATCTGGAAAACTCTAGCCATTTCCGAGGAGTTCTTTTATCAAGTCCTTGTCCAAAAGTAGGGCAGCAGTTCAGCTGCAGCTCATTTAAGGGCCCGGTCCTCGCCTTTAGTTCCGGATATTCCTCAAATCCTGATGGCCGAGCTCTGGGAGATTTCCGAGGGTTTAAAATGTCCGGTTTCCAAGATCAAAAAGGTTAAAGGATTGGAAAGGTTATGGCTCGATAAGGGGCGGTGGAGAGGTGGGGATTTCTGCCACTTGGACAGCCTCTTTGTCGATGTATCTACGGAGATAATGTTAGTCTTTTGGCACAGTTTTTTTTTCTTTCGATCGAAACGCGTAGACGGACAAATAAAGAGATAATCTGATTGATTGACAGCACTCAGACAAAGTGTTGTGGATTGAGAGAGGGAAAGGAAGATGAAATTTGTAACATTAAATTCTGGAAAACTGGGACAACATAAATAGAGAAAAGATGTAAAGATAGGCTCATTACAGAACTGACAAAGGGTTAGTGATGGTCGAACTTTTGAATGAAGGAACAACCCCCTGAAGAAATAAGTACATGTAGACAGACATAAAGGCAGACACGCGGACGGAGAGATGGACGCATAGATGGATGCACACACGACAGACAGACAGACAGACAAACAGATCGAAAGAGTGATAGACAGACAAGCCAGGCGGGCGGACGGATGAATAGATGAATGGATGGGTGGATGGATGGATGGATGGATGGATGCACGGATGGATGAATGGATGGATTACCTTGTCTTGTGCAATAAGGAAGAGTAACAATCAATCGAGAATCAGTGAAAAAGAGAAACCAAGCCCTACGATTCTTACTAGAGAGAGAGAGAAAGAATTGACGTAAACACGATATAACAAAAATTAATGGAGAATGATTGAAGAGCTCAAGAAACTTAGTAAGTCAGAAAGTAAAAGCGGCAAACACTACGAGGATAAAGAGAGAACGGGAGGATGAAGAAGAAGCAACAGCGCACTTTCTAGCCCTCGAAGGGAAACTCTGCGAAACAAAACAGTGACATACGAGTCGTGAGTAAAAGATATGGAAAAAGAGCAAAAAGAAAAAGAAAAAAGGTAACACTGGAGACTGGGAGCTTTAGTTTAGTCGTAACAAGATGCGTGATGAAGTAGACTGTCTGCGGGGGAAGAGTTATCCCAAGGGAGGTCATTCGTCTGCGATCGTGATTTCCTGCTCACACCGGACTGCGAAAATCCCCCCAGTGGGCACACAACAGAAACTGGCAGCTAAACTATAGATGGCAGATTGGCTTTGTCCTGACTAATGGTCATCAGGCTCTCATATTGATGTAGAGCTCTTGGGTTATCTATTCTCAGACAAGAGGCTTTTTTTCATTTTGCAGCGAAACCGGCTTGATAGTAGGCGACCTCAGTTCTTGTTTGTTCAAAGTCCACTGTTTTGTACAACTGAGAAATTCCACGTTAAACGTTTTGCAGCTTTGAGATTATGATAAGGAGTTGGACTAAGTGGGAACTGTGAAAGTGCTTGATAAATGCTTGATAAGTGCACTTTAAACAAGTGTCAAAATGTGCAGTTGTGATACCTCTTTTACATAGTAAAACATCTCCAGTTTGTTGGGTGTTTTTTTTTCCAGAAAATTGAGATACTCGTAGAACAAACAAGAACTAAGGTCGCGAGTGAAATATAGTGACAGGGGCAAAATGAAACTTTTAGGTTGATTCTGAAACTGTTGTGTGCAAGAAGTTGGCAGTGATTGTTACAGTATTGCAAAAGCACATTCTTTAACCCTTTCAGTGTCGGTTCAATAAAATGTGAACAAGTTCATGGTTAGGTGACCGTAAATAGCATTTTTCCGCAGATCATTATTATATTACAAGTGGGTATTACAGTTTCAAGTCGTATCTTCTGCATGATGGCACATACAGGATCTACGCATTACTAAAACTATAGAAAAAATAGTTGCACAGCATTGGCAATCAAAGGGTTAACCCTCAACGGCTTGGACATAATGTGGCATGATCCGAAACTTTTGAAACCTACAAAATTGAGATACAATACTCCACGCTTGTCTATTCTTAGATATGAACTTTTTCATTTGCAGTGAAACAGGTTAAATTTACTTTGATGGCAAATATGGTGACCAGAGCAAATGAAAATTATTTTAGATTTGGAATCTGAATTGTTTCTGCATGCCAGATCAGATTTGGCAGTTATGGTAAGAGTAATCCAAAGGCAAATCAGTTAACTGTTAAGTTAAACTAAAGTTTAGTTTTCCTACCTGTGACTATTCCTCAGTGCGAAATCCATTTTTTATGAATGCAGAATATAAAATCAGAATTTCTACATTAGAAATTACATCTTAGGTGAGGTGCCAGTATTACAGCTATGTTTTCATTGGGTTAAATATATTATCAGTTCAGATGCACAGATGTTCAACTAATTTCATAATCATTTGTAACATTGGTTGTAGTAGAGTAGATTCAGAATGGATTTTTGTTTTTACTGTTTGTTGTAATTGTTGCTGTTTTTCGGTGTTCCAGACTTTTTTTTCTTAGTCTGGGTCATTTCCTTGTAAAGCTCTAGGAAAGGCTGGTGGATTAAATCTGCATATAATTCGGGCCATTTACATTATTTCAAATCAAAATTTAATAGTCACCAATTGAAAGTTCAGGTATTGTTTTGTTTCCGTGTGCCAGATTTTCTTTGTAAGTGAGATCTGACAAACAGCCGAGCTTGGAACTCGTGTGTGTACGAAAAATATCGCCAAAACTGGTCTACTCTGGCACGATCTCTAACAAGACCTGGAAACTTTGTCCTCGGAGCTATTTTTGAATATAAGTATGGTCAGGGTATTTACTTTTTTTTTTTTGTGACATTATTTCCAATTTGTCCTTGTTTAGTGGGGAAAGTGCAGGAAATAGGTCACGATCTTCTCAATACCGACTCACGACCAGAGATGCTGGTTTATTGATTTTCCATTTCCTTGGACGGACTTCAAATGCAGCTTTCTTGGGTTTGTCTTCGGTTCGTGTCTTTTAGAATTTAATACATCCCGCAGTGTTATTTACGTGAAAAGTTCTTAAAAAATTAAGAGTGATCCATTGAGAAACTCATGACAGTCACGTAGCTTTAAAGTTTATCGGAACATTCTGTAATTTCAATCTCTCTTTTTATCTGCGTATTCGTTATGCATGACTTATTCTCTGTCTCTGTCCCTGTGTGTGTGTGTGTGGGGGGGGGGTGTCTGTGTGTGTGTCTGTGTGTGGGTGTGTCTCTCTGTGTGTGGGTGTGTATGTGTCTGTGTATGTGTGTGTGTCTGTCTGTGTGTGTCTCTGTGTATGTGTCTCTGTGTGAGTGTCTCTGTGTGTGTCTGTGTGTGGGTGTGTCTCTCTGTGTGTGGGTGTGTATGTGTCTCTGTGTGTGTGTGTCTATGTGTGTCTGTGTGTGTGTCTCTGTGTATGTGTGGGTGTGTGTCTCTGTGTGTGGGTGTCTGTGTGTGTGTCTGTCTGTGTGTCTGTGTGTGTGTCTGTGTGTGTGTCTGTGTGTGTGTGTGCCTGTCTGACTCTCTCCCTCTCTCTCTCTCTCTCTCTCTCTCTCTCTCTCTCTCTCTCTCTCTCTCTCTCTCTCTCTCTCTCTCTCTCTCTCTCTTGTCTCCCTCTGTTTCTTCAATACATCAGTGCTTTGCGCACTAGTTATAACACATCAGAACTTTGTCTTTGAGCATCAGAAGCTCTGTAGGTTAGCTGAGTGGTGGCGAGGAAGAATGAGAAGAAGGGAAAAGAAGAATTTGTTGGAAGTTTCGGTCATCCAATGAAAAAGCTCGTTTACCACATCGGCTGGGTTTGATAGTTGCAATGTTGATTTTCAAGGCCCTAACACTACGATTAAATTTGCTTTTTTTTAAAATCCTGTCCGGCATCTTGCTTGCTGCTGTCTATGATGGTAATCTCATATTTACCTCTTAGGCAGACTAAGAAATTCCACTGGTCGGGGTGCTGTCTATGATTATAATCTCATACTTACCTCTTAGGTAGACTAAGAAAATCCACTGGACGCTACAGTGTCTTTATCAAACAGAAATTGTTACATGGTCAATATAATGTTAACACCTGTAGTACAAGGGGAGCTTTCTGCTTTCCAAAATTTGTCTGGGCCAAAACATATCAAAATGTCAACGGTGGTGCAGTTATTAGTAAACAACGAATAAGAATCTCTGCATTTATTTCTCAAGCAACGACAAAATTATTTTCAAGAGACAAATAATGAAAAAACTAGCCCATGCAGTCCATCACGAAAATTCATTTTGCTGTTTTGTCACGAAATTTCAGAATTTACCATGGCATAATATTGACCAGGAGGTAGGATTCTTCAGCGCATTTTATTTTTCAGTTCAGGAAAGCCGAAATGTTGTTTTTCCAAGACGTATTGATTTTTGAGGGACAGGATTTATGAACGCGCATGTTGGGCCCGATAGCGCAGCTTGTTTTCCCGTTGAGACTTTATGTGCTTTTTCTTATTTTTCAACCAGCCGCTGATGAGTTTCAAATGATGGATTTGATCAGGTGAGCCGGTATAAAGTTGCATTCAGTGGAGATTTTAATTAATATTTTATAAAGGCTGGGGTTTATTTTTGTTTATGTCGACGTGAGGTGAAAAGCCGGGAATGCCGCGAAACGACCTACAGCGCAAATCAAGCGGCCTCTATCTCCCTAAGAGGTGAATCAGACCAAAGGTGGTGCAAGCCCCAGACTGATGGTTCGCCGTCTACAAATTGTGGTTCACACCAACACAGTAGGCACTGCCCACACCGCGACCCAATGGGATGCAGCGGGCAGTGTCTGTTGTGCTAGTGTGATGCAAAATTTATCCGCGGCGAGTCACCAATCTGGCCCCTACATCGGCCTTGGTCTGTTTCACGCCTTACTTAGTCACAAGTGGTTGGGATTTACAGTGGACAGAGCAGTGGGTGGGCTTTACAGCATTTTAAAGAGGGGGATTAGATTTCGTGTTTACCATGGACACTAGAGAATTGTATTTCTTTCTGCTGTTATCAAGACTGTGTTCCATGTTATCTTTTGAACAGCCAACTTCCATGACA
This sequence comes from Onchidella celtica, assembly GCA_963931925.1. Lineage (NCBI taxonomy): Eukaryota > Metazoa > Mollusca > Gastropoda > Systellommatophora > Onchidiidae > Onchidella > Onchidella celtica. The sequence continues at coordinate 16,718,310 of OZ007570.1, read as the reverse complement.
CAGAGATGTAGAGCTTAGGACAGAACTGAGGAAAGGTGTGCTAAAGAAATTGATATTCATTGTGGACATTTTATGGACTTCCGGAAGAGTTTATTCCTCATTCGATAATCTGTTAATGATCGTCATAATATTTTATATCTCACTGTCGTTTTGAGAGGGCATTTTCATGCGCACTTCCCTTACTGGAAACGACATTCTCGCCAGAAAAACAGGAGCGTACATGTTTTATTAGGTCTCGTGAAGTATAGTTCAGTCGTCCACTGCCATGATTAGTCCACGAAACTTGAAAGTTTAAAAGATTATTTACAGCTATATTTTTTTTCTTATACTAGTTGAGAACCATTGTGATCTTCTCGACTTTCAAGTCCTTATAGCTGTAGGTCGGTAGAGTTTATTATCATTGAATATCAACTGTTGATAGGGGCGTGTAGTATTTTACATTACAAGCCGCTGCAGAACAAATAACCCAACACAATATATGCTCTATGTGGTTTGTAATTAGACTGGTTTCTCCTGACAACATTCTTGGATGTTTGAGGCAAGGAGGCAGGTGAACAGCAGGTGGACTGGCAGAAACACTGTACAAAATTTAACGAATTATCTTCCACATCGATTACGTTTTAGTAAGCATTACTCTTTGTAATTAATTGTGTAAATAACAGTTTCTGTGTAATTAGTTTTGCGTGAGAAGTACGTCTTGGCTGATAGAAATCACTGTTCTCTATCGCATTGTTTTCTTTGTTGTTGTTGTCGTCGACGTCGTGGTGGTCATTGTTGTTGTTGTTGTCGTCGACGTCGTGGTGGTCATTGTTGTTGTTGTTGTCGTCGACGTCGTGGTGGTCATTGTTGTTGTTGTTGTCGTCGACGTCGTGGTGGTCATTGTTGTTGTTGTTGTCGTCGACGTCGTGGTGGTCATTGTTGTTGTTGTTGTCGTCGACGTCGTGGTGGTCATTCTTGTTGTTGTTGTCCTATCGCGGATGGTTTTTGGGCGCTCCTGGTAGGTCCTCCTGCTGTCCCATCCATCTGTTATATTTTGTCTATCATCTTGCGTTTTCCTAGCACAGTATGAATCAAACTGTTCCTCTCGTTTTTGTTGCTGTTTTTTTCTCGAAATTTCTAGAATTGTGGATGGAGGTTTTACTTGGACACGTGTTGTTTTTGTTGCAATTCCGGGAATATTTCCGTTCCGAGCTGTGGGCACGTATGTCAGTTTAACATGAACATTGTGGGCTAGAAGATACATGACCTACAGTCTGTCGCTGTATAGTTTTCCTTGTGAGGAGATTGAAAAAAAGAAGGGATACCACCTTATTGGGCCACTAGTAAGACCTTGATATTAAATTGGCCAGCGATTTTATAGGACATGACATGTTTGACACTTGGAAATGTTGGATCTTGACATTCACGGGGTTTTCTCTCAATTCCTGAGATCGTGTGCCGTGCACGCATATTTTCGTCTTGCATGGCATGCCATGGAAAGAAAAAAACTAGGCAGTTTCTTGTGAAAAATGATATGGTTATCTAATCTAACTGTCACGAGGTCTTCCTTTTTAGAACATGGAGGGGCGGGAGTTGTCAAATGTGCAATGTGCTTGGCATGTACAAAAATGTATTCTTTCTATTGCGAATGTTATTTATGTATTTGGACCCCAAACTTGTTATGGGGAAAAATGTCATTCCGCGCATGATGTATAATAAGAATGCGGCAATGCGGAACATCTTTTGCGGCGTGATCTTTCTTTTCACGAGCAATTTATCAATCCATAGTGGACATAATTGCAATAAAGATATATTTTCGTAGGCTGGGTTTTTTCAGCCTTTGAATGTGTAAAGATGTTCAGTTAAAGATAATAATATTTGAGTGTCTGCTATAATCAGAATGTCTGGTCCATCTATCTCAGCGCTGAGTTCGTACAGATTCGAAGAACAGAAAATTATAACTAGGTTATTTTGAACAACATTAATATATTTCCCCGTTTTTGCCCATTTGATGTCTCTGCGTCTTAAGGACAGTGTGCGTATTAAGGACAAGAGAAAGGCCAATTGTGACTGCTGAGAAGCTGGTGTTTCAAGAAAACTGAACATTTCACATATTTTGTACCTCCCTGATCAAGCCACGTTTTACCTTATGTTTTCCACCTTGTGTGTGCATGACTTTAGGACAAGAAAGGCCACTGTGAATTGAGATGCTGTTGTTCTGAAGAAAACTGAAAATTTCACTTGTTCTCACACACCCCAGATCCAGCTACTCTTTCCTCAGCTAAAGTTGACTGGCCAGTAATGGAGAACGAAAGCCCCGCGTCCAGCACTTCCACACATCGATTTTCCTTTCTTTTTCGCGGTTTTTTTTCCGTCTTCTCAAAGAAATCGCTAATGGAATAAACCGTAACGCGGTTACACCCCCTTTCTCCCTTGTCTAAAGATCTCTGCTTATTGTATTACTAGAGATTAGTTTTTTTACGCTTCCTTCAGCTAAAACTCCTTTTCCTGGATGACCAGGTTACTTTTCATTGGATTTCTTCCATGCTCATTTGCCTTAACTTGTTTCCCTGTCATCTTTCGCCGAGCCATGGGTTTTCTCATCCCACCCAAAGATCGACTTCACCCTTGCTTTTACATGGCTACCAGAAATAATTCATCTGCCCCTTGTGCCGGGCTCGTGGGGCTATTTGCTACCACTATTTGCTGAGAGATCCCTTGTGTAACTTGTAAAAGATCGGTGATAGTGGTTATTCAGAACTGGCGGTGGAATGGGGAATGAACCTGGCTCTACGTTAAAGAAAGTCGAGCATATTATAGAGGGCTAGTATCTCTCGGTGCATCACATGCAAAATTGTTGATGTGCAGTGTCATGCCTTTGTCTTTCCTTTGGAATTTACATTATAACAAGTATTTCAAACAGTCAGGGGGGAATCGCCAAGTCCTTTACGGAGCCTGTCCATTGTAGTCTCGTCAAGATTTTCACGCATGTCCCGGAGAATAATTCGCAAACTTACCCAGGAATTCAAATTTTATTCCGACTGTTTCAACAAAACATTATCTTTGAATACTGTCAAGGTTGACGGTGTCGGGATGCCAGACTCGGTGATCTTGGAGAAATATTATTGTAGTTGTCTGGACGTCTGTTACGAGGGCCTTGTCAAGGATAGTACACTATTGTGAACAGACTGTACTAGTGGTCTAGATCCATGAATGTGAGTTTTATCAAACAATTTTTATGAAATATAGACATTTAAAGGGCACGTTGGAGACGGTATTTTTAAGACGCTTCTTGGAATATCTAACGTCGTTTGTTCTTGGAATATATGGTGGCTTATGAAGTTACTTTGTTTCGAGGAATAAGTTTATTCATGGTTTTTGGTTTATTCTCAGTGAAGATTGAAACAAAGTTGTCTTTTGAAGTTTGCGGACAGTTTATAAGGTAGAGGAGTGTGTGACATGTAGAAAGTGACCCTGTGGTATTTCAGGAGTCATGTCAACGTCATTTCCCCGTCACAGTTACTGACTGTGTACATATCCAGGCGTTGGAAACAATCAGGTTTGGTTTGTCCACTGCTCATTTTTGGATGTTCTTCGGCTTAACTGACAGCTTACATATTTGGAGCTTCTGTACATTTGCTTATCATGACAGCTGACTGAAGGGCCTTTCTTTCAACTTCGCATCAGCAGGCATAACGAGACCCTGATCCGAGTGCTACAATTATGTTGTCTTAGATTGTATGAAACAGAGGAGCCGTGTTTCAGATAGTTCTTCCAGGGTGTATTCCAACTTCGTTGTGGTCAGGACGCTTCATGCCTTGTACATGCTGAGACTTTTAATGTCTACATCCAGGGGCTGTCTCTGATCTCTTTGATCTCCGAAGTACCTGGAAAGTAGTCTGAAGGAACATTGTTTCTGGAAACCATTCCCATCAGAACGATGGCTTTCATTTACTGAACCGCCATGGCATTCTCAGAAATACATTGTATCTTGTTCTTCTTCCAGCTGAGAAAGCGACAGTAGAAGTATAATAATTGGGAATGGTGCTCCTCGAGAGTCTGAGGTGAGGATCAAGGAGTTTTTGGGAGTCAGTGGGCAAACGGTCGATACTGAGCAAATAAAACAGTAGTTAAAACAAAAAATGAGGTTTTAAAAAAGCATTACATATGTTAAGATTGTTACAAGCGACATTGATTGATATACATGTTCGCTTGTGCACCTTAATTCTAATTCATGTCTTTGGATTTTCGTATCTTTGGCATTTTTTTTTTCCTTTCTCTCGTTTGCGGTTTTTCTTTAGCTTTTCATCCATTTTCCCGATCACATTTTTCAAGATGTTTTTATAATTACCGTTTTCTAATTCTTTCATTCATTTTTCTTCTCTTACACGTGAACCCGTGTGTGCGACCGTGCCTAAGAACATCGTTTGTCATTGTCATCATTTTTCTTTCACCATCGTTCACTTCCAAAGCATCTCTCATGTTTTTCCATCTTCATCTCTTCTGTTCTTCCCTTCTACGTATGCTCAGAATTCTTCATTAACGCTGGGCTTTCCCAGGTCTCCCGTTGTCCATTGTTGTTAAGAATGCATGCAAAATGAACTGGAGTTGTTTTTTTTTTTTTTTTTACCAGGAGCTTGAGCTGGTTGTTTTTTTCCTTAACTCCTTTTTCAGGCCGGAGACCTGATGTTGGGAGCTTATTGCATGCTCGTGGGCGTCACTGGTGCACAGATTTAGATGAATCCTGGGATAATGAAAAATATGTGGAAAAAAAATTCAATAGGAACAAGATGGGAAAAGAAAATGGAACTGTGTAGGGAGTGCAATGGGAGGTGGGGGTGAATGTTCCAGGGAGAGTTTAAGCCTGGGCGCGCACTAGCCGATTTTGATTGGCCGACTAATTGGTTGATGACGTCACGATGTTGAGCTTTAAAGAGACCCTGTGCTCTAGCCAACTGGGAGTTTTTTTCTCAATGAAACTCAATGTTGTGACGTCATCATCCAACTAGTCGGTGGATCAAAATCGGCCAGTGCGTGCCCAGGCTAAGTGGAAGAGAGATCTTTGTTTCTCGAGGGTCTCGGACTAAGTTTATGTGAAGGACGGGTAAAGTTATGGTTTTACATGCTCACGCATACACAGAGGCGTAGAATGGGTTGGGCAGGTGGGGTACGTGCTTTGGGCGCCAGAGTTTAGGATGGGCTTGCAAAGCATCGTTCGGATTGTAAAAAATACCAGAATTTTTAAGAACAGTTTCAATGCACCCATTTTTTTATCATTTCACGTGTTGGCGCCATCAACCCAAGTTACGCCTCTGCACCTACAAATGCACACATATATAATACATGTTGCATGTCTTTCACCATATAATTCAAAATGCATTTTACTATTCAGCCATGTTTACTTCTAGCCTCAAAGAGAATGTTGTGGGCACAATGCATTTCGTTTAATGAGCACTAACGCACTCATATTATCTTCTTCTATATTGTGTCAATTAACGTGGCCTCTGTCCGTCGCAAATGACTTTAGTAATAACAACAGAATACAGCCTTCAGGGTGTTTTGATGAGGTTTATGCGACTTGTATATATTATGACAATTTGAAGATTATACACTTGCTATGGACAGAGAAAAGAGGAAAGACGCGCTGCAGTGTCGTGACGTTTGACGTCCATGAATATTAATTTGATGATGAAGTGACGACTTGCAGGTTGTTATCGATACAAGTGCAGAAAGGTAACGTGAGATGTGACTGTTTCGTTAAATCTCCATTTACGCTGTGGCTTTAAAGCCTGTTTCAAAAAAGTTGACGGCTTTGATGTACCGCTTTGTCTGTCTCGTCAGCATCAATCCATTAAGCATTTAAACAGTTCTTTTCCTAAGGGGAATGTCAAACTAAGCCCGGGACGTCACAGCTAGTTGCTGCCAGCAAAATGTACACCCAGGAAGTAATGGCAGAAACTGACTGTCTGGCTGGGCTTAGTACGATAGGGTCTTCCCAGATTTACTAAGAACATATAGGAAATATTGGTGTGACTCCTTGTCTGCCAGCCACTGACTATTGCCGTTCCGAGCTCGCTATGATATCCCCCAAACCCGCCCCCATTGTATTCTTCATTCGCTTTACCCGACCTTCCAACACAGTGACAACGATAACTCAACTTGAGACGCCTATTTCCTACGGGGTGTGCATTCAAGCCACATTTCCTTCTCTCCCCTTACTATTCCTTCACGCTTGTTCTCTATCTTTCCGTCAGTCGCCTCCCCCCATTTCTGGCACATTACCCCTTAGCATTCCACAGAGTACCAGTGATAACCCAAAGTGACAAAGATATTGCCCACGATAAAAGACAAATAAATCAGGAGACTCTCCGTATTTTGTGTTCTGTTTATGGCTGTCACATTTAATTCTTTAGAATCCGAAGGGATTTCTCTCATTAAAAAAAAAAATTCAGTTCCGGAGACAATCTATCTGGTTCATTTTTACGATCCCAGACGGAAAGTACCAATCTAGTGTTGATCGTATTATCTGACCTTTCCGATAGAATGATCCGGTTTATTATCGGCTTATTATGTCCGTAAGACTGGTAGTTATGTAGCTTTGGGGTAGTGTTCCTTCAAAGTTGTGCACGTGTGCACGCCCACACACATTTTGCGATCAGGAAATTAATGTGTGCACCGAAGACCGCTTACCTTTAATGATATAGTAGCTGATTATTAAATACGCTATCTCGTAGAATACAATCATGCCTGTAGTGTTTGACATGCCAATACAGTTCAGTTTCATTCGCCATGAGAGATTGATTGTGCCAAAATTATCTTGAAACAATTTCAAGTTCACATGTGCATTCCGTGCATACCCTGCATACTCCAAGCATTCCGTGCGTACATACTTTTGGCAAGGAAAAAAATTGCAGAACATAAGGTTTTTTGCGCTCACTGCGTAGTAAAAATTACAGGGAACATTGGTTTTGAAATATCCATTGGCACTACACGTAAAGTTCAAACCCACCGGCACCGCCATGAACTTTCTTGGTGGAATTTCTTTTCTTCAAAGGTCTTGCATCTGTGACTAATGATTAGGGATTAGAGAGTTGAACCGTTTTTCACAGGATCCAGTTTTCTGTCCTCTTCTTGGAAAAGGCAAAGAAACATTTAAAAGACGTCTGGTTTTAATAGTCTGAAGCAGGATGTGGACACTGTGTCATGGCGATTGAGACAAATTATAAGCAGTTGCACAACACCAGCGTCGCGTGTGCGCTATTGCCCTCAGTCGTTTCTTGCCCAAAATTGCCCAAGATTGAATAAACTCTGGCTCATAACTATAAATAGTAAAGAATATATTACCCTGACATCTGAAATAAATTTTGCTTGTTTGGCAGTATGATCCACATTCCTGAAAGAAAGATGGTTATATTTGTAACACTAACTCGCTATGTAGGCCAGAAGACGTAATGCATGCTATCTTCGGTGGAGAAAATATAAAAGATAAACATAGATATTTTTTCTTGTTATTGTTGTTGTTATTTTGTCCACCTGCTATTCGTAATTCATTGCTATGGCAACATTTTATAACGGTGGCATTCTTTACATCACTGCTCTCTAAATATATATAATGCCAAGATGTCTGCCTTGTTTTTATCTGGCTGCGCTAATCTGATTTTCTTTGTATGTCTTTGCAACCTCGCAGAGACATCCTTGGTTTTTATTTCTCACAGAAATATACGCATAAATGCACGTTGCGTAATCTTTCTTACTTTTACTTTATCTCTTTCATGCGAAAGCATTCGTGATCTGTCTAGAAACTTGCAACGTGACACAAATATCACAAACAGTGGAGGCGTATGCGCATCGAGGCCACACATGCACGTACAAGCACAAACCTACTCACCAGTCACATACATGCTAAAACAAACAATCTACTTCACTCTCTTCCTGCATTCTCTAATCAGAAGCACAAGAAATTCAATATCTCGTTTCAATTTTCCAAATGACTGGGGCTGTGTTCGAGATTACGTTTCACCTCATAATTGTATCATGTGTGAAGGTCCCTGGAGTTTTTTATCGTAAAGATCGTGGAGCGTTTCACACAAGGGAATCGGTGGATGTTCGAGTTTTGTGAAACACTAGAAGTGTAACCCACATAAAGCTCTTCGTTGATCATGGTAATACTCTTGTTTGCTGGAAGTAATGAAGACTGAATATGTCAGCGCCTTGCTATGTGAACCATCTCTCTGCTACTGGGTCATGACACATTTGCTTTAAAAAGCTTTGCGTATTGTTTTCTTAAAGTTCTTTGTTTCTGTAATGATGCGAAAAGGGGTGGACAGATATTCTGAAACACCACCAAACGGCACATTACAATTAGAACATTTTAGAATAAAGGTCAGTATAGTACTTACGGGGGTGTATATAAAAAATGTATGCAAATGAATTACAGCTCTGTTGAACTGTGTTGTCGTCAGTGCCTGGCCCAGAAGGGCCACATGCGGTAACTCAAATAATTATGCTCTGGTCCTTCTTAATTTGCGTTATAAATATTGGATGTATATTAAATGATGTTGTATCAATACATATTCAGTGTGCATACATTTTGGGGACACTTTGTATTCATTAAAACTCCGGGCAGTCAATTTACTATGATCCTGTTCTCTTTTATACCTTGTGGCTCCTCCTGTTACTTCGTTACATGTTTTCGATTTCTTGTCTTGTCTTGCCTATCATGTAGTCCGGCTGTTCATTTGGCACGCCACTGATGACCTGGCGACCAGTTCCACCCACTCCCTCCTGGCCTTTTGACTTTGCCATGAAGCCTTTGAGCTTCATGCCCGTCCGCTTTATGATGCTCCCTTCTCATATATTTCACCCTGTGCCTTTCCTCACCTTTTGTGGGTGGGTCTGGCGAAATCGGGCTCTAGGTGAAAGACCAAATTCCTGAGAAAAATCCTTCAAAGGTGAAAATTATGTGGGGAAATTGAGATTTGCTTGTAATATACAAGATTTTTACTCATCTTTCTACATTGTGTTTAAATGTTTAGCTTGAAATCGTCTTGGCAATATTTGATTTTGATTTTCTAATGTATAAAATTTCACCTAAAGCCCGATTTCGCCAGATCCGCTGTTTAAACCGCCATTCTACTTAGTTCACTCTACATATCGAAGAGTATTTGCTTTACTATTGTATGCGTGCATTTTTGCCTTTTCCAGAGAATGAAGATTGAAGTCTGATCGGTGAAAGGATTAAAAATGCATACAGCATTACGTCAAACACATATCTAGAAAAGTTTAAAACCGATTGGAATGACATTTATACATAATGAAATTAAGAGTGAGAGGACCATTTACTTGACAAAAACCTCCAAATCGGCAAAATGTCGCATACAACAATATGACAAATACCCTTCGATAATGCCTTTGTGCACTGGTGCCCAGACCCGCTGTTATTTTCTGAATCCACTCACCCTGACCTGGTTTATGTACATGGGGGTTACAACTCCATTTAGCTGGTTTATGGTGCTCTACCAGTATTGCAATTATTTCCTAGCAGTATGACCGTGTCTTTTAGAGATGTATACCGAGTCAACGATATGGCTATAATAAACGGCGACGTGTCATTGACAGCCTGGCCCAAATACATACAGTTTCAGCATTATACTGACTTCAATTTTGTGGGCAAGAGTTGCTCCCGTGTGTTAAGTTCAGGCCTTGTCAGCTGGTGAGAAATGTGGGATTTACCGACAAACTACAGATACAAAAACTTAAGTATTAATACTCATTCTTGAATTATCATCACCAACATTATCATAATTATCAATATTACCGTCATGATCATAATGGGTACCATGATTGCTCTAGTAAAAGTTATTATCGTTACTGATATTATCATTTGTACTACTATCGCCTTCTTGATGCTGTTTTAGTTGTTGTTCCTGCTGTTCTTAATAAATCTAGAACAATTTCACAAAAACAACAGCAACAATTTAATTGTATAAATGTGTCAAACCTTGTTTTCATCATTTTAATGTTAAGATCATCACCACGGTTACTGTCACTATTATTAAATTCATTATTATTGTACTTATCTCATCTATGCCGGTTTCGTTTAAAATGAAACGGTGTAAATTAAATCTGCCATTTTTGCTTTTACTTCTCCCTTTCTCTTCCTGCCCATGCCAAGTTAAGGCATTATAGAAACAGGTATACCGCAAATATCAGACTCTTTCAAAGGAGGTTAATTCATTATTAATGACAGTGTCGTGTTGTTTGCCAAGGGAGATATCATATCTAAGACCGGTCACACACAGCAAATGTACGCCAAACAAATAATGACAGAGGCTGAGTGTGTCTGACCGGGCTTAGTGTGATGGGATCTTCCGGGGTTTACTAAGAAAATGTATGTAGGAAATTATAATGTGCACTTCGTCTGCCAGCAGCTGACTGTGTCTGGCCGGGCTTAGTGTGATACATCCCTAACCCAAGCACCTCTACGTTTATATTATATTCTCATTTAACTAAACAAAAGAAACTCAGACGGACTTCGAAATATAAGGCGGTTTTATTTCATGGTTTGTTCATATTTTCAACCAAATTTATGTGGTAAGAAACTCCTCCGATGGAACGAGACAGATGACGATCTTCAGGGGAAGAGTGGATTCTTTCGTTAGATGTTTCTGCCTTTAACTTCCTGACGTCTTCTAGAACTTCGGCTACACCGAATTTATGTAAAATCCCTGGACTTGCAAAAATACGTGTGATAATAACGATGTTGACACAGACAGATCGCCATTGGGCTTTATAGCATCGGTTTATCGGATCATGTCTCTGTATATTTGTTTTTTACTGGGAAAATCTCCGTTCTTGTCTGGACACGGGGGTATGGGTGTCGTAAAAGCCATTTGGTTGTGCTCAGTTGTCAATATGTGGTCGTTCAGCATTGTTATGGTCATAGCAGACAGTGTCAGTGCCAAAGTAGTTCGGCAAGAGGGTGTTGTATAGCAGTACTACTTTTAGCATTATTATTATTATCATAAATAATATTAAGAAGCAATGAAGTGATGCATACCTACAATAATTATTCGAAACGGGTAGCGCTGAAAAAGAACGTTCAATTTCTCAGTCTTTTGTTTAGACCGCTGCATTTCATGAGCTTTCTCGTACTCACTCATAGCAATAGCAATACAAGGATGTGAAGCCACACTGCAGTACCAGTGACGGAAGAAGCCTTTCTGTGAGAAAAGGAAATAAAAAAAAGCAGAAAACACGAGCTCTAGTGAATTCAAGGAAGTTGCTGCAGTTGAAGAAATCAGAACATCTGTACTTGTCGCTGTTTTGCAGTGTCGGTGTGACCTTTGTTGTTGTCTGTGTGATATTCTTGCTCATGTTATTGTGTTACTGATTGTTTTACAACAGAAGCTGCACCATGGCGACCTTACTTGTATAATACTCTTTGTTTCTGGTTCATGGTTATAGGGAAGGAGAGAGAGAGGGGGGAAGGGGAGTGTGAGAGAGAGAGAGGCAGAGACAGAGAGAGAAAGACGGACAGAGAGACAGGGGGAGAAAGACACAGAGAGTGAGAGAGAGAGACAGACAGACAGACAGACAGACAGACAGAGAACAAGACAGAGAGAGAGGGAGAGGGACACCGAGAGAGACAGACAGAGACAGAGACACACAGAGGGATAGAGACAGAGAGAGAGAGAGAGAGATGAAAGTAGAGGGAGACCCGATTTTAAAACTTTGAGAACCACTGACCTATAGTAATATCTGTAGAAACGAATGAAGAAATGAAGTCGGCAAGCCACTCTTATTGTTCATGGTAAAGTAATCTCCAGCCATTACTCTCTGTATTCGGGTCAGTTGTTATGTTGTTTCGTGTTGTTGTTTTTTTCTTTCGAAGGTGGGGCACCACGGGGGGAAGGGGTATGACAGGGTCAGTCGGGTGCTTGCAGAATCACAGCGAGAAATTGCTTCCTCCAAACTGGGATGAAATAACATCCACATCAAAAGCACGAAAGATTGGCCGACAGAACCAACTCATTCAGGGTTATGCAGCCATGATCGTCTTTGCTGCATCTAAATCTTGAGTATAATAGCAATGAACTGTTATTGCGTTATGGTAATAATGTTGGGAATTACCATTTTATTACAAGGCATTCAGGTACAAAACTGAATGGGCAGGCACTACTAAATACATCAATGTTATACAGCCGTTCTACTGCAGAAGACTGTATATTAAAATTATGCCAATTTGGGTCAAGTACACTTTTTAACAATATTTTATAGAATGAAAGTGTTCTTTCTTTCTTTATGGGTCATAACTTTTCGTTGGACTAATCCATGAAAGAATTATTTTCTAACGTGGACCCGCAGGGACTTCTGTCGTTTCTAAAGGAGGCCGAAATCTACAAGTTGATGTCACAGATTTTTAGCACAACAGGGTTCATTTCAGCACACTTTACAGTACGGGCCGGGTCCCATTAGATTTTTAACTTCACTTTTATTTGATCTTGTTTATAGAATCTGAGGGATGAAAGCTAGCCCCAAATAAGATGACGAAAAAAAAAAACGCGAAAGGCGCAAAATGGCTGTTATTTTGCCGACACACCGTTAAACCCAAACCTCAAACTCAACTGATGCTCTCTTTTCGTCATTATGAAATTAAAATTGAACAAAGAATAAAGTCAGGTATAACACGAAACTTTTTTTTGCCATTTCCTATAATACATTTTTGTTGTTGTTGTTTTTGCTGTATATGGTTTTTCTCTATAGCAGTAGCACGGCAGTATAGCACATTAATTTTTCTTCTGGTTTTTTCTCATGATGCTGCATTTCAGAAATCTTCTCATCTCGTTCACGGAGTTAATTATTGCGCCTGTGTAAATGTACACCAGGCGTAAACGCTAGACCAGTGTTTCTCAAGGTAGGAGCCCATGCCCCACCGGTGGTGCGGGGCAATACTTTGGTGGGGTGTGGAACTTCAGTACGGAGAGGAGGGACAGTTATGGAAATCTTAATTTCACAGTGTATTTTAACTTAACTGTATAGATAAACTGTTGTTTGTTTATGTCGTGTTGGTGCTTTCCTTGTTTTGCTACGATTAAAACATTGAAGTAAGAAACATGTGAGTAAAGGTTGAAATAAAGTTTTAACGCAAACTTCGTTTGAATGTATACATACTGAATATATAAATTTTTTTTTTTTTTTTACCCTTTTTGTATATACTGTATACTAAACTCGTCCGATCAGGATGGAGCGCACGTTTTTGTATGTTGTTTGTTTTTTAAAATTGAAGTGGGACATGGGACAAAAAAAAGGTTGAGAATCACTGCGCTAGACTTTATGCCCGTAGGTATTCAAGTCCTGTTGTTCTTTCATAACAGGAATGGATGTTTTGTTTATCTTTTCTGTCTATTTCTATAGGAAACCAGCGCAGTGTGATTGAAATGATGGCTATGATAAACTGCTGCTTGATTTATGGTATTTTAGCCGGTGTGGTTGAGAAATCGATGATCATATTTCTATTGTTCATTGGCCGGTAATTTTCTTTTATGTTTGAGTTCATTGTTATTTGACAAGACATTTTAATTTGGTGTTGGAATTTTTATAGAGTCATAAATATTGGCCAGGTAGCTTGTTGTGATGATGTGTTTACTGACTGGTGGTGCCGGCACATACATTTTGGGGTGTTGTCTATTTATATGTCAGTCTGTCTATCTATTTATCTATCTATCTATCTATCTATCTATCTATCTATTTATCTATCTATCTATCTATCTATCTATCTATCTATCTGTCTGTCTGTCTGTCTGTCTGTCTATCTATCTGTCTGTCTGTCTGTCTGTCTGTCTGTCTGTCTATCTGTCTGTCTGTCTGTCTGTCTGTCTATCTGTCTGTCTGTCTGTCTGTCTGTCTGTCTATCTATCTATCTATCTATCTATCTATCACTATCTTTCTGTCTCTTTTTTTTCTTTTTGTTTCTCAGTATCCCTTTCTGACTCGTACTCTCTCTCCCTCCCTGTCTCGCCTTATCTCACTCATTGCCTCTCTCTTCTTTCTCTCCGTCACTGTCTCTGTCTCCCTTCTCCTCTCTCTCTCTCTCTCTGTCTGTCTCTCTGGTGTCCCCTTCTTTCTCCCCTTGTCCCTCTTTTTCTCTCTCTCTCTCTTTCTTTCTGTCTCTCATCAATGGCAATCTCACATTCACATGGCGAGGATGGACAGCGAATCAAATCCATCCTCACACCCTCACACTCATTCCTCATAAACTGTCAAATTGAGAGAGATTGGAAATGGAATAAAAAAAAAAAATTCAATCTCTCGCTCTCTCCATCTCTCGTCGATGACCCAGGATTTACGCAAGGCAATGACAGTTGTAAAGATCATTCATAGCTTGTTCTCGGAATTTGAGTGAAAACACATTATCAGAGAATATGACCATTGAGTCCACTCATCGCCAGGAATGAACACTGAAATAAATGCGTTTGTTTGTTTGTTTTTTGTTGTTGTTGTTGTCTCTTCGTTCGTTTGTTTATTTGTTTGTGTGGGTTTGCCGGTTGTTTTTTTTTAATTGAACATTGAACGTCGTGGATAGATAGATAGAAAGACAGATAGACAGACAAACAGACAGACAGATAGGTAGATAGATAGATAGATAGATAGATAGATAGATAGATAGATAGATAGATAGATAGATAGATAGACAGACAGACAGACAGACAGACAGACAGACAGACAGACAGACAGACAGACAGACAGACAGACAGACAGACAGACAGACAGACAGACAGACAGACAGACAGACAGATAGATAGATAGATAGATAGATAGATAGATAGATAGATAGATAGATAGATAGATAGATAGATAGATAGATAGATAGATAGATAGATAGATAGATAGATAGATAGATAGATAGATAGATAGATAGATAGACAGACAGATAGATAGATAGATAGAGTGGAGTCGGACGGACAGACAATGCCTCTCGGACGGACGGACCGAAGGATGGATGAGTTTCATAATCTGTAGATTTGCGTCCCCGAGATATCTAAGAATTTACTGGCAGGGTTTTACAAGAGAAAGCGCGACTTTGGGCGGATAACAAATGGTTAGAAGAAGATAGCCCGTTATAATGGACTCCAGAGTAGGCAGTAGCCTGTTTCATTATGTCTACTTATTTCAGTCTTTTTATTTACGAATTACACCCCCCTCCCTCCCCTTTATTCATCCCAATATGGCCGTCTTTGAGAGGTGGTTGGGGGGGGGGGGGAGTGGTATTCTTCAAGTTGTAGCTATGTGTTCGAATTCGCGTTCGTCAAGACCGTCCGTCCGTCCGTCCGTCATCCATCTTCAGAAGCCCGCACGTCCGCTTGTAAGCCTGGGCTGTCTGTTCTCATTTTCTCCGCTTCAGCTGGTCAATAATGGCCGCCACGGACATTGCCTACAGACAGCCGCTGGGGGAATGAGGAGGGGTGGCTAGGGATGAACCAGTGAAAACAAAAAAAAATGACAAAAATTTGTGTGACTATGTCATCTCTGAGTGTTGGGAGAGGGACGGGAAATGAGATACTTGGATACTATACAAACAGAAACCACGACATAAAAGGCAAAATCCGGTGTCTGTTCGATATGGTAATAATGTAAAGGCCAGTCAATGAACTAGCAGAATGAATGAGTGAGTGAGTGTAAATGAGTGAGTGAGTGAGTAAGTGTGTGGATGAGTGAGTGAATGAGTGAGTAAGCGTGCGAATGAGTGAGTGAGTGAGTACGTGTGTGAATAAGTGATGAATGAGAGAGTAAGTGAGTGAGTGAGTAAGCGAGTAAGTGACTGAATGAGTGAGTGAGTAAGTGTGTGAATGAGTGAGTTGAGTGAGTACGTGTGTGAATAAGTGATGAATGAGAGAGTAAGCGAGTGAGTGAGTAAGCGAGCAAGTGAATGAATGAGTGAGTGAATAAGTCAGTAAGTGAGTGAGTACTTTCGTGTGTTTTTTTCCCAGCTCTCGCCAATTTCAACACAATAATCAAGTTTTCACCGACAAACGCTAGGCAAGATTCAGAACAAAACATAAAACATGAGTAAACGACATTCTATCTCTCCCAAGGGATCCCTCTCAGCAGGGCAAGCGACGGTACTCGCTCTGTTTCAGTAAGGGGAAACTGTTTCAAAATTAACGCTTATCTTAAACACCGTGTGCATCTCATCAATCCCTGATGTGCACAAGGGTGGTGGTGGTGATGGAGATGTGGTGCAGATGTTGTTTTTTTTCTGTCCGGTTATCATCTTTTCCTCAAATCCTGGTGAAACACTTTTTGAAATTAAGGGAGCGTCAGCTTTTTTCTTAAAGCAATGTTATCTTAATGCGAGGTGTCTGGAAAAAAGTATATAATATACATCTGAACTGCGTCTTCTTGTCTGCAAGTGAAACTCTACTGAAGAGCGTTGTCACCCACCAGTGTCGGACCTGGAACGGCCATCAGTTTGAACACATGCATATTAAATAACATATTGATAAATATTAAATGTTGGTATCCTGTATTCATTTCTATTGTTAGTCAACCTGAGAAAAAGTGAACAGGAATTAGAAGATCAGACCCACTAAACCCACGAACGCGATGCCTAAGTAAATCAAAGGGGTACTTATTAGTTGTCTTTATTATATTATATTTTCGAATCGTTTCAGGTTCTGATCCTTTGACTTAACCAATGTCAATCAACCCTGAGATCTGCGTCCCTGGTTATTCTGTTTTATTACCTTGGCATTGACATTACGAGGGAATAGGGCCTAGGGATTCGTTCTCTTATTTCTCTCTTAAGTTAAGAAATTTGAACCCAGAATACCAGAAATAACTAATCTGTGGGGCAGAAAATGAAAGTTAATGGAGGGTTCTCGTAAGATTTGGTAGAAACACGTAGCGTTTTGAATGTAAAATACAGGCCCTAGGAATTAAATTCATCGAGAGCATATTGCGAACTTAATTCTTGCTTGTTCCAACTCCGCTTTTTGCACAACTGAGGAATTCGACATTAAAGCGGCTTAAGTTATTATGATAAGGAGTTAGAATAGATCGGAACTGTGAAACAGCTTGATAGGTGCCACAACACATTTCAAACAAGTGTCAATGTGTGCCATGTGTTATACCTCTTCAACATACTAAAAGATCTCCAGTTTTTCAGAAAATGGGGACAACAAACAAGAACTAAGATCGCGATATGAGTTCTTTGTTCCTCAGAGTTTTGAAATCTTCCAAAGAGAAAACGCTAATTTTACAGGGCGTCACCATATTTTCTGAAATACTCGAGATTTAATATAGAATTACTTTCACGGTTTCAGTATACTTTCCTGTGCAGTTACAGGCCAGGCAGGCTCCAGTTTCAGGCAATTTCGCTCACCCCCATGTACGGGTGAAAATGGAACCTTATACTCGCAAACATCGATTGCTAATGGTTTATTTGGTCCATCCTAACAGGGGTTTTAGTGTGAATGACGTCATTACCTGTTTCCCAAAATAACCTGCTGAAGCGCGAATTTACGTGCCCACAGTGCTACGGCCTAACATTCAAGTTCGAGACTATTTCTATCTTTGGAAACGTATTATAATTATGTGATTGGTGACACATACAGTTCTGTTGCTTAACGAGCTCCATGATGAGGGATTTGGTCACATCCTTGTATACTGTACTGACATCGTGCGCGTTATCCCTTTATGAGTGTGGTTTTACAATATTGTCGTCTTTGGCATTTTATACTACAAAAATGCAAGCATGTTGAAGCATAGATATAGATCTCTTAGTCTTCTTTTTTTTTCACCCTGCCTATCAGCGACCAAATATTTTATGTGTCTCTGTATTTACGCTTGTATGAGCGCGTTTGTATATAGGACTTACTTAGGAGATTATGCGTGTTCGGGCATCTCCACGGGGGTTAAGATAAACTTTTTTTTACATTTCTTTTACTTTTACAACTTTTCCAGACAAAATTTCATTAGCTTGCTTTGCGATACCGCGTTATTGGGGGGAGGGGGGGGGGGCTCACCCGACACACACCTTATGCATTCCTCTGTGCTTGTCTTGTTCATATGGGTTTTGGGTTGTCTACGAAAGGCAACTGTGTGAAGATTTTCCCCAGCTTATTTCATGAGTTTTCTTGGTCTTTACACGTACACAATCTGCCAGACAAGTTATCTAAATTAGTAAAAAAGAAACATATGACCATGCAATATTCTCTTCCTACCCCTTGATTGATAGCATTTTTATGTAGCCTTCAAATTTTACATACTTGGTATTTGGTGGGGTATTTTCCATATTAACTATTGTTGTATGTGCATTTTTGCCTTTTCGAGAACATGACAATTGAAAGTTTGAAGAGTTGTGTAAAATCAGGGCCAAAACGCATACAATATGACGTCACAAACACAGATCTCGAAAAGTTTTTAACCGATTGGATTGACACTTATAATTAATAAAAATTAGAAGTGGGAGAAACACTTTTTCATGACAAAACCTCAAAATCTGCAAAATGTCACATACAACAGTATAGCAAATACCCTTCGATTTATAATCGTCTTCAGAATGCTGTTGTATAAAATCCGTCCAGACATTAGAAATCTTAAAGGCTGCATTTTGATTTTGCTATTATCTTCCATATTCGACTGACACAGACTGAATTAATGACACGGTGTCCAGTGCCGTCGGTGCGCACAATGCTCACAGACTAATCAAATACCCAGACTGGATGATCCCATTGTGTGACGTCACAGAACAGCGAAAGGTCATGAACTATCCGCCATTTTAGGTTTGTGGTAGCGACCGACGGTTCAGTATAGCTACAATTTTGAATGACACCATTTTGACGCGCCTACTGAACGCGGAAGTTTGGTTCCGCACCAAG
This sequence comes from Onchidella celtica, assembly GCA_963931925.1. Classification (NCBI taxonomy): domain Eukaryota; kingdom Metazoa; phylum Mollusca; class Gastropoda; order Systellommatophora; family Onchidiidae; genus Onchidella; species Onchidella celtica. The sequence goes on along the minus strand of OZ007570.1, from coordinate 16,699,450 downwards.
AAATTACTACATGTACAACCAATCTTTACAAATAAAAAGAACTTTCTACAGCAGATAGAACTAGAATCGGAATTTCCCGAGCGCCGGCCATGTTGGTTATACGGCCGCCGCTCGGGAAATTCCGTAACAAACGACACAGCCCGGAGCTCGTGTTTCCAGTCTGGTTAATTTATTAGTCTGTGACAATGCTGGAATTTTCCCCCGCTGAGTTTGACCTCCTTTTTTTTTTCAGTTGTTAAATCGCCTAGGTCGTAGGGATGAGCTAGGATGAGATGGTAACTGCGGGGAGCAGGATGAGGTTGGTAGGCTGGTCGGTTAGTTAGTGAGCTGAATATTCAAATGAAATAGGTGAAGCACCACAAGCACATCAGAATATCGTCTATCAGAGCTGAGTAAAACATAACGAAATGTTCTTGAGATATTAACAGATTCCTTTTGTCTTCCACAGAAAATGTGCGTGCACATGAAATTTAAGTTTCTGGCTCACCTGTACGTGATTCTCATGTGTATGTCCATGGAGGTAGTAGCTCCTGAGGGTGAGTACATGATGTATGTTTGTTAGTTGTTGTTCATTCGAGAGCGTCTGTCTGTCTTAATGCCTCATTGTCTGTTTTATGCGTTCGTCTGTTTGTCTGCCTGCCTGTCTTCTCTCATGCCTGCCTACCTGCCTGACTTTTCTCTGTCTGTCTGTTTCTATATGCCTGCCTGCCTGCCTGTCTATCTGCCTGTCTTCCTGCATGACTGTCTATCTGTCTGTCTGTCTGGCTGTCTTTTTTTACTGCTATTTTGTCTGTTTTGCCTTTATACTGTGTACTTACTGAATATTTAACAGTACCGGTATATTCATCTACATAACTGTCGGCATCAGTGTTACCATGTGTCTCCGCTAAAGTATTACGGGACCCGTTGTAAACATATATTCCTACAATGGACTGCATTTACACGAACTGAGTTGAATTACTCACAGCCTCTCTCGCCAACACAGTGATTATTCTGAAACTCATTATGCAGGTAGAAGTTTCAGCACTGACACCCGAGAGAAAAACAGTGACATGTTTAGCCTAGCCTTTGTACTGTTTCATTCATTTTTATTCTATTGCCGTCGCTATTTTGAACCAAGAGTTGATTTCCCAGAAGTGACATCCCATTATTGTCACTTTTGAAATGGTTCGTTCAATTCACTAAATCAAATTACGTAAAGGATTGCTATTTGTGCTGACAAGTTGGGGGTATTTTTAAACTTGCACTGGACGTATTGAACTAGATCTAGATGCGATCGTGATATTTTCTTCTGTGCAGTGCCGTTTTCAGACTGTTATTTATTGTTATTCAAGTTCTGATATTGTGTGGTGGTTTGTTAGTTGCTGCTGTCCTTTCTGCTGTTGTTGTTGTTGTTGATGTCGTTGTTATTGTAGATGATGATGATTATGGTGGTAGTGGCTGTGATCCTAATCTTAAAGAGGTCTAAGAAAGAGAATGAGTATTGATTCAAAATAGAGGCCTATTTCACTGCATCATTTATGCATTTTATTACATTGTTCGGTTGTTGTTGTTGTTGTTGTTGTTGTTGATGATGATGATGAAAATGACGACGATGACAGCAACGTGATGACGATGATGATGATGATGGTAGTGATAATGGTGTTGTTTTTACAGTACTAGAAATCTAACAGCTGAGTAAATTTAACACCAGTATTGACAATAACAATAGGTTTTTATTTCTTGTGAGGTTGTTTTGAATACGGTCATAGGGTTGATGATGATAATAATAATAATGTCACTGTTGTTGATATTATTTTTATCGGACTTTTTTTTTAGCACAGGAATGGGATTTGTAATGTTGTTGAATTCAAGAAACAAAACACACAAGAAACTTCATCAAAATCTGTGTTTAATTGAAAGACAGCCGAGCGTCGCTTTTTTAGCGTTTTCCCATCCATTAAGTCCATCCATTTGATCATGTTTGTTGCTTTCAAGTTAATCAGTGCACATTATGCATTGAAGTATGACATTTGTGGGGAGATATTATTCTTTTGTAACAACAAAGGAGGAATACGTCTATACTCCCTCCCTTTGCGCAAGGCAAGAAGGACAGAGAAAAAACAAGAAAAGAAAAATTGCGTGTTTTATAGGGCCGGCCTATGGAAAAAGGCTTTTTAATACAATTTTATGGAATGCGATATTGTTAAGCTGTGTTTGGCTTATAATTTTGTACAAGTAATAGTTTCATTTTCACATTTCACCTTTAACCTCGGCGATGTCCATCCACTGCAAGATGTAGCCCTCCGACAATGACTTCCATCCCTTTCTGTCTGAGGTCTTCCTTATCCAGGTTGTTCCCCTTCTCTTTTTAATATCACCTTTGCCATCTTCTTCCTGGTCGTCCATGAATTCTTTTTCCTGTTCGTGGTTGCCATTCAGTGCAGCGTTTTGTCCATCTGTTGTCATTCATCATTCCCATTTCCTTCCCTTCTTTGTAGACACCACAAAAACTGAACAGTGCGAAATTTGTTTCAGTCTCTTGGCAAAGTTTGTTTTTGGCTCATACGGTCTTTTTCCAAAACACGCCAGTGCATTCATTGCATTGATGAAATTTGTTGTTAGGGTCCGCAGTCTAACAATAAAGCCACCTAGAGAAAATACTGAATTGCCTTCATTGCCTATCTACAGCATTACTATGTAAAGTTCCAAGTTCCCCTAAAACAGCCATCTTGATGAAATCTTTGGACTAGAACAAAGTTCTGAAGCGCAGTGAAGTAGAAAACAAAGGCAGAACACGTTTTTTTTTTTTCCAAACTGCTTGTGGATATGAAGAAAATACTGGGCAGTAGAAGTGGCAGTCACAGAGGCCGGACTGGCTTCCTTTAGTTTTTCCCCTAACCGAAGGAACATTTGCTGTTCCAGTAACTGTCACAGACACCGTACAAAGAGTAATAGTGGTGAAATAACGACATGTTTACGACCAGTGTTCGCCATTTGTTTTTTGTTTTTTTCTGTTGTTTTTTTTCGCAGTATCTCTAGCAGTTAATAATGAAATAGACTGTCTGGCTTTTCCAGTCTCCTTGGTCTTTGGTCATACTTTTGTCTACGTCTTGTTTTCTTCTCCGTCATTTGTCGGTTACTTCAGTAGTTGTGTGTCCCCGTGTACAGATTTTAAAACTCTGGTTGAGTTATATGCCCTAGTTCGGATCTTTCAAGTGGGTTGTCTGCCTTTGTTGGACTTCGTCGTCCCCTTGTAGTACTTTTCTTTCTCGTTCGTTGCATGAAGATTCACTGGTGTTTTCATGTTCTGATGCTGCGGTACTTTCTGTCTCTTTCACTGGTTGTTTGTCCATTAAATGCAAATGTTTTCCCAGACTAAAGTTGAGGACCAGGCGTAGTCATTTGGGCCATGTTTTAAGCAAGATTGAAAACAACTTCAGAGAACACACACTCTGAGACCATTGAGCGTGAATATCTTTGCCCTCAAGAGCCTCAGCCGAAAGATCTTGCCCCATCCCACCCCCACCCCGAGACACTCGCAACATGGTAATAAACTTTCACTACACATTGAAATGATTATACAATTATTATACTTTGGCATTTGCCTATTTGAACACTTCTAGATTATACCTATGTACATGCATGTCATTTGTGCATTATAAATATACACATACATACTCGTTTATACATGTAAGTTGTCATTTTTTAAAGACCCTCGGGATTTGGCGATGTTTATTTAGCAGTGTCACCATATAATACACAACATACTTTGTTGTTGTTGTTCGACCTTCGATTCGAAGATGACCATCAACTTCAGGGTCACAGCCAGGTTCGGAGATGATTGACAAGGCCAGTGTGAGCCCGGCATGCCTTCCCACACTCCGAACATTCAGGGTTGATGTTTCCTCTTTGCTTACATAACATACATAAACACCGAGTGAAGGTCTAAGGAACACTTATTATTTCCTCATTATTTATTTATAGGCTTATGTACTTTTTGAACATTTATAATAAAATGTGATTATTTCTCTGCCGAGCTACCGTCCACCTAGGAGAAAATAATATGTATCTAAAAATAACGTACCGATGTAAATAATTATAGTATAATAGTTTGTTTTTCATTTGGGACGCTTGTAAACATTTTTTGTTGGCCAAGAATAGCTTTGCGAGGGTAAAGAAAGATACATGTCACATTGCGACAACAGACTCGCAATTATGAAATGCTAGCAACCTTCACTTCACAACATATGATTCAACAGATTACAACGAGACAGGAAACAAAATAATTTCGAAATCGCTCAATTCAGACAACAAAAAAATAAAATTGTTGTGAAATTGATTGTTTTCATTTTAGAACCAATCCCAGGAATGGATTTAAACATTTTTCCGCGGTAAATTGCAAATCACCGATACATTTTAAAGGACTCTCTTGTCCGCAGGCTTTTCTAGGTTTAAATTATGTTCATATCAATGTTGTTTTTAAATGTTTGGGGTTTGTTTTGTTTTTTCTTGTAATATTTTCAGCTAATATAAGATATTGTGAAAGACAGACACGAGGGCTATCCATAAAGTCCTTTTGCTCGATTTTGTCAGTTTGTTACCAATACCTTTCCCTTTCTGTACGCTTTTAGTACATTTTGCCTGCCAGCACACTGCCATTACACTGGCGAATGTTCCTGGCAAGACCTTGATGTTCTAAAAGACAGTTTGATTTGTTCCTGATATTTGATTTGTATGTAATCCTACAGCTCATTTTGTCGACAAACACATAAGTAAAACCAAAGTTTATCATTTATGACCGTGTTTGAAAAGCATTATGCAGGCGCTCCAGAACCCACTCTCCCCCAGGGACGCTTGTCGTACCTTGAGAGCAACCCCCTCCCTTCAGCTTTAGTACTTGTGAATGGCCAACGACCAATTTTCTCCTAATAACCATCCTCAAATGATTCTGCTTTGTTAAACTCCCAATCCAGTTGACGTGATACCATTAAATTGTATTTTTTTTAATGTCTGTCATTATCTTTACACTCCCAGGAAATTGGATGCCTGTGTATAGCCTGGTACGAAATTGTGTGGTCTGGTTTATCATTCTAAAATCTGAGAATGAAATTATGTCATTTTTATTGCAGTGTTTCTAACGCCAACAATAACAATACTTAACATCCCAACTGCCTCATTTTGTTAAAGTGTTGTTGGCAAATTATCATAGCGAACAGGTATTATTAAGTTAGTCGATAAAACAGAATTTGATGTTCTTTGTAAAAACCCTACTGTAAAATGACAGCGATATGTTCGCTCTACACGAAATGGTCGCAAGAGATGTTCGGCTGGTGTACCATTTTAGATCCTCCGCCCAAAAAGCCTGTTTGACAACAATATCAATGCCTTTAAAAGCACAACAACATTCTGTTTGTCAGACCATATCTTTTATAGCCATTGAAATCAATATTTGAACAAAAGCACGACATGGGACGATAAAATTCCCAACAGAAAAGAACAACTCCGATGAATATTTAAAGATTTATCTTCTACTGGACCCCGCAGAATAAAAACATAGTTTTGGTGCCAAGAGAAAAACGTATACAGCAGCAAAAACCGGGCCTTCGGCTTTTATCTTCCATCTTCTGTCTTAAAGAGAAGTAAACGAAAGCTCTTGATAATGTGTTTTGTGCTGGAATCAACAATAAATGACATTTTTTGCTGTACTAAAATTATCATGCGCTCATGACGTCAAATAAAAGAAGTGCAACCAAAGCATCAGTGGCGTTTGAAACAAAGACAACAGCCTTGTTATCAGATTTATGTTTGTTTTTCAACATTTACCGTCTGAGGATAAAAACATTTCGTCCAATAATCATTTCTATGTCATGCCAGACTGGTATTCTTGATTTCAGCCTACAAAAGATGTAATGTTATGGCTAACATTATAATAACTTCACAAAATTAATGATTTGTCCCTTTGATCATGATTTCTTTTGAGTATTTGAGGCGGGTGACTCAATGAGTCAAGTTGTTGTTGTTGTTGTTGTTGTTGTTGTTGTTGTTGTTGTTGTTGTTTGTTCGTTGTTGTTGTAGTCCTTGTTCTTGTTTTTCTCCGTTTTAGTGTGAGACATGAACTATGGAATTAAGCGAGACTTCGCTGACTGACGAGACTGAAATCAGGTCTGTGTTACTAGTCCGGGAACTTCAAGGTTGTCTTAGGTCACCTGGCTGACAGACAGACCTCGTAGACAAAGTCAAAACGTACGCAGAACAAACTTGACTCGGTGCGCCACTACCCCAGGGGTGAATTTAAGCTATTCTACTGACCAGTTGTATGGAATACTGCGGGAAAGTTCCCAGCTACACCTTTTAAAAGGTCATGTCCTAATCTGTAATCATGCGGGACCAGGTCTTATCGTCACGAAATAACAGGAAAAATATACTTTTGACGGCTTATTGGCCTGAAAAGAAAGTGGCAGCACTTGTAAGAGTACTGAAAATGAAGATTAAATGTGACCAAAAAATAGGGCATCTTAAGTAAGTCACTAGTAATTGGTGAGTCATGGCCAGAATTAGATTATTGTTAAAAACAAGATACATTTTCTTTTCTTCAATTCTCCTGATCTCATTTCATCATTCACGTGACGAGAGTTTAACCTTAATTAGGCCATTACATGATTTGTCGTCTTAAATTATGTATCTAACCTAAACATTCTCTCTCTAGTAGAACAATCATCCCCTTTAAATCGGCCCACATTCAACAAAACGTCACGATAGAAACGCTTGCCATACCAAGCTAAGCGACTAGCATGTTTACCTGTTTAGCGAGAGACTGTGTTGCTATGCAATTGTCGGTTACTAAGTTCACTCTGCATACCATCTTGCATTTTATAACAACTTTTGACAGATTAGGCGGGGAAATTATTAGCATTAAAATTTGTAACATATCGGATGTAACAAATGCTTTTATCAAGCGCTTTCACTATGCTTTCTATGAAACACTGTAATTAATTCACTACCACAATCTGCATCAACCTGAAATTATCCACTAAATAGAGGAACAAAATGTTTAAACACAAACAAAAGCTGCACGAATGGTGATAGGGCTGGAAAACATCAAGAGCAAATTTTTCATGTAATATTTTAAATTCTTCAAAGCCTCGTTTATGACTGCCCGTACAAGCGAGGGGTTATTTCCTTGCTTCGTGTGATTAGCCCAGTGTCGAAACGAATCTACAACCGGCATTTTGCGAGCATCATATCCCAGTAGCGTGCAGAAGGTTGGGGGGGGGGGGTGAGCAAAGGGGTGCGACTGCTCCGGGCATCTATTTCAGGGGGGGGGGGCATCCAATCAAAGAGTGAAATTAAAATTAAGTTGTTGGAAATTTGAAATTGTTGCTGTTTATTTCGTTGTACAGACTGCCCAACAGTCCCACAAGCTGATGTGAATGTGGATCCCCGTTTTAAAAAGCGAGACTAGGGTAGAGAACCTGTCTTACATGTAAATACTGTGGGTAATACTGATTAAGATAATATAAAGTAGTGGTAAACCTCTGGACGCTGTGGAGTTCGCCTCAATTCACTGTCTTTCTTTTACATTTCTGAGTACTAGGTCCTATACCTGAGTCTTGGGACATGCAGTCAGGGAGTTGGCCATTGGCATCAACAAACCTCTACAGGTCATTGTGATAACCCCGTGTACTTCTTTCGAATCATCATCATCAGTTGCCCTGTCTGGAACAGACATCTGGCTCTCCACTCATTTGATTTTTTCTCCATCCATGATGTTCTCAATATTCTTCTAATAAACCACATCTGTGTTGACCAGATTACATTTCGGGTTGATTATTTTTGTTGTTTTTTTTTTGTTGTTTTTTGTTTTTCGGAGACAACCATACATTCCGTCTTTTTCACGTTGAGAATACCAGCACATAAAACCCACCAGTTCGTGAAATCGCCATCGTCCTACCCATTGCATGCCTCTTCATGCGTCTGACCACTTATTTCTACAACTTCTATCTCAAACGTGACAGATTTAATGTTAACGTAAACAAACAAAAAATGGACTGGAAGATATTCGTAGACAAACAGACCTCGGATGCAAGTCTAAAGAGAACAAAGGAAAAATGGTATGGAAGATTTCCTCACATTTACAAGCCCAAATAAAAAAAAAGAAAAGTAGAAGAATGAACGAAAAGAAAAAAGGAAAAAGAAAGATGAAAAGCTTGTTTATCTGTCTGCCCAACACCAAACATGTCATCAGGTTGACAAAATACCATCCAAGATTTCATGGTGAATCTCACTTTGCGTTCTTTAATTAACACAACTCTATGATAGTGCGATATCTTGAGCCGTCTGGCTGATGATTTCATCTGCTTTGAGCGGACAAGGTACAGACAGAGATGGTTACTGGAAGGGCTTAAGTTGTTTTTTTGGTGAATTTGGGAGTTCCGTATTTAGACCATTAAGCTGGGTTTCTTGTGTGCGGAAACGGTAATGGAGAAGTCAAAATCTTCAGGTCGTGAAATAGAAAGAATGTTTGCGTGTGTACGAAATCGCCTTTTCGGTACAGATGGAAACACTCTTTCTGTTTACTACTTGATGGATTTCTGACGTCTCCGGTTCCGTGAACATGAAAACACGGCTCTAGATCTTAACCTTCTTGTAGCCAGCATTTCATAATTATATGAAAAAGTCGGATTGTGCCAAACGCGCTCTCTTTGAAATACTGTCTAATTTTACCAACAAATAATTTCTCTTCATATAAAAATTTATATTTTTGCATTTGCTGGACTAATTTGGATGTTTTGCAGTTTCAGAGGTTTTGTGTCTAACAGCATTTGTGTGCGGGCACGACTTTAAGGTTAATATGCCCAAGGAACTTACGTGCCTTTAAAGCTTCATGGACATCCAGGACTCTCGTTATGTTTTTTCGTTGTTCCAGAGTCCTCTGGGTGTTCAGAACCAATTTGTCAAACCTCTCAGAAATCACGTAGATAGACTTAAGCGCTTTTTGGAAACTGGTTATTTAGAGACAGTCTTTACATAGAGGTAATCACCACGAAGTACGTGGCGCCGTCAGATATAGGGTTTATGGAGTCCCTCTAGGAGATTAGGGCTGAGATGTAGACATATAAAGCATCTACAACTGGATGGGTGAGCCAACGTGTTTTAACGATGAACTCAGAAAGAGGTGTTGGTGAATCTGAGAGAGAACAGGCGGGGGGGGGAGGGGGGCCGGCGGGACGGGTCTGGAGAAATGGGATTTGCGGAGAGGAGAGGAAAAGAGAGTTATTGTTTTGTTGGTGTTGTTGTTGTTGTTGTTGTTATTGATTTGTAAGTTGCCAACTTCAGATTGCAACAACGTCCACAACGAAAAGTTTTCTTTTAAGCAAACGGCATAGTATTTTACATTAGAAGCCATTGCTGAACAAAGAATGCAATTCAGTATTTTCTCAATTTGGCTTTGTAATTAGACTGCGTACCCCTAAAAGCATTCTTCTTTTAAATGCAACCTTTCGTTTACTGAGATGTGAATGTACACAAGGCAATTTATGAACGATATTTTCACGAATGTTCATTTTGTAGCATAGTTGGTTTTACATGATGAGATTGGCAGATGTTTACACAATAACCCGGGGGTGGACATGGGTTGTATGGGTGATTTTCATTATAGATATCTAGTGACCACGACAGGACATAAAAAGTCTCATTGGCAAGCAAATTGTGATGTAAGTTCTCGTTTGTTCCATCTCCATTTTCTGAAAAAACTGAAGGTCGTTTAATATGTAGAAAAGGTGTAACAAATGCACACATTGAAAGTTATTTTAAATGCATCGTGGCACTTATCAAGCTGTTTCACAGTCCCGATTTATTCTCACTCCTTATCGTAATGCTAACCCCGCAAACGTTTAACGTGGAATTTCTCAGCGGTGCAAAAAAGTTGGACTTGGAACAAACAAGAACTAAGGTTGTGAAGTGGTTAACCCTCTGTATGCGTAGAAATAGCGGGCCTTATCCAAAAAGTTCTCAAATGTGCAAAATCGATTTAATGTAGTCAAATAAATGCAAAAAGTACATAAAATATTTATCATGAAAAACTGTTCAATATTAAATTTGAAAGACTTCCGAGAATAGGGCATTGGGTACCAAGGAACGTGTTCCATATGAACACTTAACGCGAAAGGGTTAACTGTCTTTTTGACGATCACCGTTGTAGATTTTAAGAAAACCCAGACCGAGGCTAATTAGAGAGAAAGGAGTAGATGAGTTGAGGAGATATGCAAGGGAAGGAGGAGAGGGATAGGAGACATACAGTGTCGTCATTTTTCATGCTCTAAGCTAATAATAACATTCCTTGTGTGTTAGAACAATGATCGGTCTGAGGATATATGAAGGAAATAATAATAATGAAAATAAATAAACGAAACGAAAAGAGATATTCGATGAGTCAGGGTCTATGTCTGACCGTGTTTATAACCAACCAAAATTGCCCCAGTCTGTGCGTGTTTTATCGTTATTATTATTATTATTGTCGCTGAAAGATCATCGACTCTTGAAAGCCATTTGGAAATCACAAGAGCGGGCGACGTCTATCCCCTTCTTTCATATTGAAATGCTTTAAAATAATCGCATAAAGCGAACGTATTACCTGATAGGTTTATAGTGTTTGTCATAATTTAAGAGCATGCTTAGTGCAGACAACTCTTCATGTTATGGCATAAAACATGATATTCGGGCTAAGTAAAAATAGTTTTAAAGCTGATTCTCATTGGTAACTGAAGGTTTGTAAAATTTTTAAGAAACCTTCAATATTACGTTTAGAGAACTTAAGCTGGGTATATGTACGGAAACGGAAACGGCGACGCAAACGTTAAAAACCCTTAAGGTAATGAAATAGAAAGATTGTTTTTATCTGTATCGAAACACCATTTCCGTACACATGTAAACACAGCTTTAGAAGGTGTTAGAGAATTTCAGTGCAGTACTGGTGGTACATTTCATCTGAATTTAAGTTTGCCAGTAGAAGTCATTAATCTGCCTTTCTTTTCTGGTACGTCGTGTCGGATGAATTGGTGGTCAGAACGCAAAGTCTTGAGGATTCGAGGACTGCGGTTGCATTTTCAGGTAAAACAAAACAAAAAACTGGGCATTTTTCACGGGGAGTGAAGGTTTTATGACTGTTACAGAAGTTGCTGAGATAAGGGGGAGGGGGGGGGAGAGAGAGAGAGAATGGGGTGTTCAGTGAAATGATGTCCTTTTGTGTGTCCTCACACACACACGCACGTACACTCTCTCTCTCTCTCTCTCGCTCTTGCTCTCTCTCTCTCGCTCTCTTTCTCTCTGTCAATCTCTCTTCCTTATTCTCTCTCTCTCTCTCTCTCTCTCTCTCTCTCGCTCTCTTTCTCTCTGTCAATCTCTCTTCCTTATTCTCTCTCTCTCTCTCTCTCTCTCTCTCTCTCTCTCTCGCTCTCTTTCTCTCTGTCAATCTCTCTTCCTTATTCTCTCTCTCTCTCTCTCTCTCTCTCTCTCTCTCTCTCTCTCGCTCTCTTTCTCTCTGTCAATCTCTCTTCCTTATTCTCTCTCTCTCTCTCTCTCTCTCTCTCTCTTTCTTTCATCTTTTTTCTTCCCCTCCTCTTTTTTGCCAATCTATTTTTTCTGATTGAGTTATGTAACCTGTCATGTCCAAATGTCCAGATGTCTCCCAAACTGAAGAAAGAGAAAGAAGCGGCAAGTGACAACCGCGGTTGGAAAAAACTTAATAACGTAATTATTTTTCCTGGTGTTCTGTGCACCGTCTTTTATGCTGGTGTTCATGATCTGTCCAGTGTCAAGTTTTTCTTCAAGATGATTTTTCCATGTTTGGCTGATTAAGAAGAGGGGAGAAGGGATAAAGATTTGGCACTGAATAACAAATCAGATGTTTTTATTTCTGTCAATTTGAGACTAATGTAATTGACAAGTGTATAACGTGGCATATTTGCCATATTTTTGCATGGGACATTTTCTAGACATTTTTGTAACTGGATTCTGGGACCTTCTGGTTCTTTCAGCTTTGTTTGTTTGGTGGCCATTGTGGTGTTTTATTGCTACAGTTTTTGTCCTTTCTCTGTGTCTCTCTTTCTCTCGCTATTTGTCTCCCTCTCTATCTGTCTCTCCCTCTCTCGGTCAAACTGTCCATTTGTCTACATCTATCTGTCTATCTTTCTATCTATCTATCCATCCATCTATCTATCTATCTATCTATCTATCTATCTATAGATCTATCTATCTATCTATCTATCTATCTATCTATCTATCTATCTATCTATCTATCTATCTATCTATCTATTTATCTATCTATCTATCTACTTTTTTCTTTCTCTCTCTCGGTCAAACTGCTCATTTCTGTCTGTCAGTATCTCTCTCTCTCTCTCTCTTTCTCTCTCTCTCCCCCCCCCCTCCCCCCACCCCTTCCTTTTCAAAATGTTCATCCTGTGGTACAGTTTGGGGAGATTGGACGCTTCAGCGTCTGGGCTGTAACTATAAAACATAACGTCGCCATAGATCACGCTTAAAACTGGTCCGTTCGTGATAGGAACTAAAGAAGGGGAGCAACTGGGCTAGCCCAGGCCCGGCTTTATTATTGATAGTGCCATGTCTGAGAAGGGGAGGTAATGAGACGGATAAAAGGCTGAGCGAGAGAAAGGTAGACGGAAGAAGAATGGCCGGAGAAATAAAATCCGAATGAGCACAGAATAGAGGTTTGAGAGACAGAGTGGCCGAATGGTTAAGCGAGTTGTTTTGTTCTTTCTGGCAATTCGGCTGGTGCCGTTTGTAGAGGTCGCGGGTTCGATTCCCGTCTTAATCACTTGTTTTTCTTCTTCTTCTTCTTTTCACTCCTGCTTCGCTTCTCTGGGCTGTAACTAGGCAAATACACTTCTACTCGCCTCACATTTCCTCTGAATTAAAAAGGAAAGAGGTGTTGCTGGATGGAGAAAAGAGGATAACGAAAGATCATGAAACGGAAGAATTGAGAGTAGGTTGTGAGGAGAACGGGGGGATCTGGGTGAAGAGAGGACGAAGAAAAGAAAGAATTGGACAGTGAAAGACAGAAGGAGAAATTCCTAGGTAATGTGGTCACAGATGTACGTGAATATGTTGCCCTGAATGCAAACTTTTACTAAGTCAAATTATATAACGGGCGTGTTCAGAATGCAAATGACATGGTAAAGATGCCAGGAATATGGTGACCTTAGAACACAGAGAACTAAACGAATTTAGGTTGTGTTCACGCTGCATCATATCGTTAACCGTTTATAAATATGTAAAAAGACCGAAACCCCGGGTTTAATGGTTGTTATTTTTCATTGATTATTGAGAACGCAATTCTGGAGTCTCTATACACTGGTTGACATCGGGCAAATGACGCCGCAGTATTTCTTTACTTGTTTGTTAGTCTACGAAAGTGCGTCTTATCGATCAACTTTTCGTGGTCCTACCAGATTTTTATGTAACTCTGTATGCGTCTGTCTGTGTGTGTCTCTATGTGAGTATGTGTGTGTAGTGTGGCTATGGGTGTGGGTATGTGTGTGGATGTGTGCGTGAGTGAGAGAAGGAGTGAGAGTATGTGTGTGTGTGTAGCTGTGTGTCATTGGGCCTTATACTCTGGCCTATTATTTATTGATAGATAGGAAAATAGGACCATCGGACTTGGTTCAAGAAAGAAGGATGCTGAAGAAGAGGAAGTCATAAGAAAGGAGAATTCGGAATTTAAAACTGGAGAATATTTTGAATTGAATAAATGAGAGGTGGAGACAGAAGCAATCAGAGGGGAAGCCTGGGGACTTTGTTGAATGACTTGTGTGAGTAGAGGGGTCAGAGACTCCAGGACCTGGTTAAATTACACACTGAAATCAGGAGAGAAAAGGAAAAGATGAAAACGACAAAAATGAAGGAGATTTAAAAAGTGAAAGTCTCGTCAAAGAAAAGTGTGGGTTTACGTGAAAAGGCATTGATTGAAACCGAAAGCAAAGGTTAAGAAAATGCTATGTAGAGGAGAGAGAAAAATGGAAAGGTTTTATATGAGAAGTGATATTGCAAGGGCAAAGATGACAAGATTAAACATCGGCAGTATGGCAAGAATAATTGAATACATTGTGATTTATCTCCACCTTAGATGGATAGAAATGAAGTTGCAAAATGCAAAAGGTGTCAACATGAAGCATTGGATAGTATAAAAGTAAATGGCAACTAGGAAAGATCTTCTTACATGAATTGGATAAAAGGTGGGATGTTTGAGGTACCTAAATGTTGGCAATGCGCCCTGCTAAAGGAGGGAGAGGGAGAGAGAGAGATGCGGAGATACAGAGACAGAGAGAGAGATAAGGAGACAAAGAAAGGGAGAGAGACAACGGGAGAATGGAAGACCAGAGAAGAATAGAAACCGGGAAATGCGCTGTGGAATACCAAGTACCATGAAATCTCGGAGCCAGCAGATCTGGGATGAAAAACGGGTGAAAAGCTATTGAGCCGGGCCGACCAACGAAAGCGGTCGGGACTGACGCGGTACAGAATATCTTAAGATCGTGGGATTCTACGGTCACAAGCTATTAATGTCTTAACCCTGATGCTGGTTTTCTTTAACTATAACCTGCTTTCTGTTCTAGTAAAGAAAGGTCAGATTTTTTTTAAAGGTGGCCTTTCACCTGAGCCCCTTATTCCACCCAGACCAACGGCCTTTCCCTAAATTTGGGTAATCGAAATCCCTTACGTTTGAAATTTGGAGGCATGTATCCCCATCCAAGAAAGCATTTAATGTACCTTATAGAATCTTTACGCCGCGTGCTTCATCACTAGATATCTGACTGTATTTGGGTTTCTGACTAAAATACGAGTGTACATTTCAACATGTTCTGTGAATGTGTATAATCGTCTTACAGCTTCTCCAACATTAGGAATGGACTCTTATGGTTTTTTGTCAGCGACCGGTTCCCTTGTGGACCCTAAATGGTCACTGTTGTTATTATGCAAGCTGAAATGCTTCGATGGTTTGTCACCAGATTACTTAAGCCTAATTTTAATAATAATTCCAGCTAACCAAACATAATTATTACTTTGAATTAACTTCGCAGGTTTCTGATGGGGAATTTGTTCAACTATTGATGTAATTATTAGAAAATCCTAACAAATTATAGACTAGGCATGGCCCATCAAACGTTCATATGTATATTGTTTTATTCAGTGGCATTCTAAGACCAAAATCTCCGCCTTGAGAAATAAGAAGAGCACAGATTACAATTGTATTATTGCATCATAAAGAATAATCAATGGTTCCAGGTCGTTGCACTCCCCTCCTCTATGCAAAATTCCCTCAGTGTGCAATGTAGCAGTTTTATTGCCCTAATTTCCATGCGCATGTCGATAATGATCTTGCAACTTCCAGATATTAGTGCTTGTACCGCAGGTCAGTATAGCCCAGGACTTCATGAACTGCTCTTTTTGTTTCGTTGTTTTCATTGTTATTAATATCGTTGTTATTTAAGTTTCTAGCTCTAGCCCGATCCTCGAACTGGAAAATGGCGAATCGAGGTGACAGCGTTTCCCCAAATTCATTCAATCTGACGAATTTGTGAG
>OZ007570.1:16661371-16676371 GCA_963931925.1 Onchidella celtica | reverse complement strand
CAAAGCGGGGAGGTAACTATCTTTTTCCAGGCTAACTGCTCCTGACGAATTGCTTTTTTCACCTTTGCCGTGCTACAGAAGAAGCCCGCATGCGCCAATCTAGGTTAAGTTCATAGTATTTTAACATTATTTCGTAGAGTTAAAAGTGCACTATCTTTCTACATGTATTTGGCTTATAATTCCTTACGTGAAATGGAAAATGTTCCAACTCCACGCTTTGCACAGCTGAGAAATTCGACGTTGAAAGTTAGCGGCTTTACTATTATGATAAGGAGTTAGAGTAAATCGGAACTATGAAACAGCCTGATAAGTTGGCACAACGGATTTAAAACAACTGCTAAAATGTGCATCTGTAATGTCCCTTCCACATTCTAAAAAGTGTCCAGATTTTCAGAAAATGGAGATAGGGTAAACAAGAACTAAGATCACGTAAAACGGAGCGAACACGGGTTTTGTTGTTTTGTTGTGGTTTTTTGTTTTTCTTGTTGTTGTTTTGCATTTTCGCGTTTGAACTGCGGAAAAAGCTTGCTTGTCTGTTCACCAATCTGGTTAGCGTGACCCTTTCAGTCTTAGCATTGTTTTGTTGTTTTGTGACTGGAGATGAACAATACATTTATTGTTCTAATTAAAAAATGTTAAGGTGGTCGACGCTTACCAATACAGAAAAAAATTCCTGTGAACCTTGAACTGCGAAATGAACTTACGCACCTTTGTCAATCAGCACACTGAACTGGTTAGGGTAACTACTGACATACTTTTCTTTTCTTTTTTTTTTGCCACGGTTCCTCGGTCTTCCTGCACTTTTTTTTTTTTGTCTCTTTGGTTCGTTCCCTTTCTCCAACGTGAAAATGTGGCAAGTATAAACCGCTTGATTAGGTACACAGGTGTGCGATGCTGGTTGAACGTTTTAATACACCGATCAAAAAAAAAATGCATAATGCAACTTGACGGAGTGCAAGAGAAGACGAGGCAGAAAAAAAAAACAGTAATAAAATTAACGATCCAGGAAGAGACGAAAGCAGGACGTTCAAGGGAAAATTGGGGTCTGGCAGATTTGCAGGTGAAGCAAGATGAATATAGACGACGCACGTACGAGTTAATGAGCGTCTTTTGATGTGATTTATGGGCAGGAACTCTGCGAAGTGATCAATTTGTTTTGTGGCTAATGTGTTGTTGCGTGTAGTGAAAGTGTTTTGATTGAATTTTTGCTTGTGGTGTAAACTTTGGAGAGTAAATATTGCACAGATTTTATGGAAAGATGGAAAGAATATTTGTTTGTACGAAATACCAAGCTTGTAAACTTTCAGGAGAAAGTGGGTGGCCCAGTTGCCCGGCGAAAGGGGGGGGGGGGGGGAGGGGGGTAAGCATGAAAATAAAATGAAAGTAAAAAATCGACGCAAGCTTTTAGTCTCTGGGGACCTTTGTCAGGCTGAAAAAGCTTGAAAACCCTGTGTCTCATGGCTTGGCGACTTAGCTAGAGTTTGGTAGTATAGTGTCAGCGTGGACGGTGGTGAAGATAGAAAAGAATCAGAATTAATATTGGATTAGATAATAATACAAACAAGATGACATCCTGTGAGTCAAGAACCCATGGAGCCAGACACTAAAACGAAACCGAAGGAATACCAAGACAAAACAAATGGCACCAACTCAGATCGTACTGTCTTCATCCATTTATACGAAACGATGCCCATTCCGGCTTTTTTTTTTTACAGACAGTTGGGTCGTTTCGGGATTTTCGGCTTTACACGATTTACATTTTAATTGATACCGAACGAAATTGTTTGATATTATCATTTCTGCTGTATACCGTTCCGTGGTGCTCCGGGGGAAATTAGTTTATTGGTCAAAGTTTGTTGACCTAGCGATGGGTTTTGTTGTTGTTGTTTTTATTGTTGTTTGCTTTTGATTGGGGGGCGGGGCAGGGGGGGGGGGCTTGATTCCCATCTGATCTAGCAACAGATTTCATCAAACACGGATAGACTTGTTATGGCGAGCTGGAAACCACTGGGGAAGTTCAGCTTTTATTTCATCATGGTATCAGCATTGATCAGTGCAGGAACTGGGTCCCCTACTTTCTATTAAACAACACATCAAGGAAGATGGAAAGCCTGTTGCATCAGATTTACTAGATGATGAAAGGTTATTGTGTCTTTATGCTATCGTTTCTTCCAAGGCTTTGATCGTAATTTAACAATATTAAAAGGCCGACTCTCTTTGTTCTTGCTGAACTTAGTAAGAATATCCACAGATGCAAAGGCAGGGATGCTGTTCAAACATGGGGGGGGGGGGGGGGAACGGCTGAAGATGAGAAAGGAGATAAAAGAGTAGAAAAAACAAGACTGATTTTGAAATGTATACCTATGATGTTTGAGGTCTTGATGTGAGAAAGTTGCAATAGCTTTAGCAAAATGTATCTTGAAAAGAGAAATGGGATCAAATAGTGAGGTTCACCGGTTCTTTGTTTTGACAATCGGCGTTCTTTTCAGGCTACCAGCATAGTATCTCTGTCAATATTGTAACGTTTTGTTAGTTAATGGACTCCTTATATCCGGACCTAATCATTTTCAGCATTTCGTGTTGAGATTTACGTCTCAATCCAGAGTGCATAAGAAGAATATGAGTGCAGCTGGTTTGTTTCTTCCGTATAAGACAAGATAAGATAATAAGCTCTTTTCACGGAGCATTTAAGAGCACATACACGGTACACACGTTATGCATCTTTACATAAACATATATCATAACTCAATAAACCAAAATAACAGGTTTACGTGAAGCGACATGGTAAAGAAACTTAGTGAAATATTGCACATATCTAGCTGTAGTGTCCGTTGAGGCGAATTGCGGAAGACAAAAACAATCTTGTGTATCTTTCTCTATTTGCTTTCATGTGTATTATTCTGTTGCTCTTGGATGATCTAGAAATTTGATGAAATAAGGGACAGCGACTGTCATTTAAGATGGATGTAAATTTTATTACAAAGGCATTTGGGTGCAGATGGTCAGAACTGAAAATGCCGTGTCTATTATGTGGCACATTTTCTTGATGTCTAGTTACTGGTTTGGTGTCGTCAACGGCTGCTCTTACACATGTCTCGGTGGGACCGATATAGTCGATGTTTACTGTGTAAAGAAACAATATCAAAAAACAGCCAACTTGTCTTGTCGTGTAAAGAAGCTCTGTTTGTATGACCTGACCACGGAAAGAGAGAAATATAAATTAGAGAGCGGATGCGCTATAATCTGTCTATTGGAACGTTCTTGAGAACTATCCAATTCCAATAGGCTTACAGCTGCCCTTCCTAAAATAGGCCACATTACAAAGCAGTGTTTATGCATATGAAACTCGTATTTAAGACGCAAAAATGCCGTAGTCCTCTTAGTTGTAGTCAGGGCAGTTATGACAGCTCAAACGTGTAACATAAAGTAGACGTAAGAATGGCATATTCTCTTTCATTCATATAATGAACTTCGCTGCTCCGCCTAAATGTGATCGCGCCATAAAAGGTCACTTGGGGTAGTTATAGGCATGAACCGGAAGTGGGCGTGATCAAGCTGTCAGTGTCATGCGCACGCAAGGTATAGAATTGGAAGATGACCATTACTGCCACATTGTAAGCAAAATCTTCTACTTTTTTAAAACTTTTTTTTTTTTGTTATAATGTTTTATTTGACCCAGAAATATCTGCCAAGACTGGCAATCATTTCCCTCTCTGCTTATCTTATTCGCACTGCACCGGACTATTCTATGGTGAACAGCGTGTTATTTATATTAAAGTTTACCTTCATCTTGCCAGATTTCTAACCACTTTGTCACATCTGCCAACTTTTGCACAGCAATCAGTTACCCCGCTTCTTGCATTTCACTTTATTTTTCATTATTCCTGTCTGTTGCGTCGCTCTTGCTCTCTCTCTCTCTCTCTCTCTCTCTCTCTCTCTCCCTCTCTGTCTCTCTCTCTCTCTCTCTCTCTCTCTCTCGCTCTCTCTCTCTCTCTTTCTGTGTGTGTGTGTGTGTCGCTCTCTCACACACACATACACACACACACACATACACACACACACACACATCCAGCGTCCTCTTACCATATTTCTCTTATTATTTTTTTTTCTCTCCGGTCTCAAGGTGGTTCTTATTTCTCTTCTTTTTTTTTTCCTTTTCGTCCTTCAGAAATTTATATCGATTTGTATGCCAATATTTTGCATGATGTTCCTAAATGGTACTCCGTTATTGCTATTCTCTGGGCACTTTCCTTTTCCCTGACGTACATTTTTGAATATCTTATCTATCTATCTTCCCATCCCGTAACATCAATACTCTCTTTGCTCTCTCCCTTCGCAATCACTCCCAACCGCCCAACTCAAATCCCCTCTACCCACGTCCCTCCAAAAAATATCTTCCTAAAAAAAAATCTGAGGACCTGGCTAGCAGTTAGCCCCCAGTCCACCACCCTCTTCCCTTGCCAGTTTCCGTCGTATAGGTTTTGTGAGGATTTCGATGCTCGCCTTTGTCTCGTCAATGATTTGTTTTGATTTACGAGTATCTTTTCACTACACGACATAAATCTCCATATTCGTTCCTTCCACTATCTTTTATCGTGATCCGGCAATCTATCACTTCATGTTCTTTCACTCTATTTCCCTTTTATGCGATTCTTATGCTTCTTTGTGAACCAGGTTTATGGAACAAGCTTGCCATTCAAGAAATCTCAGTGAATAGGTTCCATTCTTCGAAACATTGAAAGATATGCCGCTTGAGGCATAGACCTTTATAAATCAGACTTTGAAGATATAATGGCAAATCCCTCCCGGAATTTGGGGATTAAAAACCAGGCTATGCTGTATAGACCTTACTGAAAATTTGAATCGCCAATTCTAAAATGAAGATCAAGATGAAAGATCGACCATCGTCCAAGTTTAAAGATCTTTTGATAATTTTAGAAAATTAATACAATATCTATTTTGCCACAAAGCCCAGTTTTTTCTACTTAAGTAAAGTCTCCCTCTTATGAAATAGGTTGCTTTTCCTTATCTCCATTAACAATGCACTTGGGGACTTTCAAACAGAAAAAAACTGGGTTTTTTTTCAGTTTAATGGATTATGTGACATAAGTGGCTTTTCCATCTGGATCTTCAAATACAAAAGATGACATGAACCATATTGCACATGTATCTCGTAGATTCCAGTTGACTCAATCTAAAATGTATTATTGACAATGCAGTTTTAATACGATGATATTTTAGGGATGAAATTCCTCTATGTCTAGACTAGATGACATTAAGTTGTGCAATCATTTCAAACCGTAGTCTTTAAAGGTCATGAACAATTCAGAACATAGGCTCATTTTTTTTTATCTGGCATTTCTCAGGCTCAGGTTACATGACACGCGCACAAAAATTGCTCTTAAATTATACCAATTAATGGATGAACTTAACTTCACACCCTGAAAACGCAAGCCAATTAGTGAAATTTCATGTATCGTGAGACAGCGGAAAGTGGAAAGAGCACTGGAATTGCCATCTGTCAGTGGCTCTTCGTACTGACCCGTAGAAATGGCATGAATTAAACTTTGAACCCGACATAATGCCCTGACACAGGGGGTTAAAGGTCGAATAAAATCTTTGTCATTTTTTGGGGGGTTTTTTTGCAAGAAGAAGAAATAGGGAAGTAGGTAGACCTACTAATTTGGACTTATGATACAAGGTCTTCAGGTCATTAACAACAGTTGTTTTAACGCAGGACCTTTATCGAAATATCATCGGTCGGCTGCTGGAATCTCGTTAAAACTAGCCTTTGCGGCTGTTGTTACGGGACCGTTGCCCACTTACAAAGCCAAATAGAGAAAATACTTAATTGTGCTCACTGCTTAGCTGTAGCTTTCCATGAAAAACACTATGATTCTCTACAAACCAAAGCCTCAAAGACTAGCTCTAGTTCAACAGTGTTTCAACAGCCGACGGACGATACGAAAGTTCAACATTTCTTATTTCATCCTCTGAAAGTTCAACCTCTCCAATTTCATACTCGGCTCTTTCAAACCAGCGCCCGTCTGTCGATGCATGATGCTGAAAAATAATATGAAATATGTGAGTTAAACTCGGTTTATTCAGACGAGGGCAAGGTGTCGGGATGACTGACCTAGATAGCAAAAGGTCCACGAGCGTGGCAAGCTCTGCGTGAAAATCACCCCATAATGACTGGAATCGCCCGTCCTTTCTGCATTTGTCATGTCTGAGACTGACAGATTCAATTACAGAATCTCCCGTTTAAGTTTGCCCAGATAAATGATTATTGTCCCTTTTTTTTTTTTTTTTAAATCTTTCCGTGGCCATTGTCTTTCTTTTTTCCTTAAACTTTTATGTTTACTTTCTGAACTACCACCTCGGTGATTAAAGGAAGATTATTATTTTTCTTCCCTGTTTGAAAGGGAGAGAAAGAAAGATGATGAAGGAAAGATGGACGAAGACCAGTGGGAAGGAAGATTAAATGAACAAATAAGAAAGCATAGTCCTTATCTGCAACACTTCATTGCGCTAATGTCACTGACTGTGGTTAATGAAGCAGGGAGCTAATGAAAAGAAAAAAAGAAATTAAATGTTTCTTCTTTTTTCATTGTGGTGGAAGGATGGACCAAGCAGGGAACTGTAAAACGGATAACTGTGCAGAGGAAAGAAAAGTTTCAGTGGCACAAGACTGCCATTTTGGTAGAGAAATGATGGCGAATGTTCACATCGAACTGAAATTTGACTGGTTAAAAATTCCCTGGCGTGGTCGTAATTTGATCATAATCACTTGTTTGAAAGACAAATACTGCTTGATGATAATGATGTCCAATAGTATGAAGTGTTTAAACGGAATGGCCGGTAGTTAAAACATAATGTTAATTTCTTTTATTTCTCTACCTTTGCCAAAGATACTAGATACAATATGACGAGACAGCCAGCGCATTTAGCGTGCACATATTTCTCACCACCCCGTAGGAGCGAATGCTCGGAAGTAATGAACAATGCAGTATTTTACAAAGCCATTGAAAATACTGGATTTTGTTCACTGTTCAGCTATCACTATAAGCCTTGCCTGAAGTATCTTATTTTGTAATTATAATTTCAATAACTGTAGGAAAACTTTTTTTTTTTTTGTCGCAGTGGCACTGTAACAAGTCCGCATCTTTAATTTATCATTATACCAAACATTCTTTTAATGTAATGTGCCATGAGCCCCACACCCGATCAGCGTGCAAACTGTGTACACGATTTAAGAGGTGCGAAGAAGGGAGTGTCTCATCTTACCGTATCTAGTATCTTTATTTTAACATCTTGTTAAAGGAAGGAAACAACATTTCTGTCGATACCGACCTCACGATTAATGCCACTTGAACTGTGTCCTTAATGGTTTTTAAAGTACATGACCGTATTACTGTAACTGAAATCTGCGCGAAATATTTGGCCTAATCTTGAACCAACTTCACTTCCTTTAGCTGCACGCTAGATCTAGTTTCTTTCGTATTTGGTTTTCGCTTTGCTGTTCGAATTATCGCTGTTTGTCTCGAAGGGAAATGTAAAGGGAAAACGTTTACGTAAGAACATAATAGTCTTTTACCAGAGGATGAAGTTCCCCTATTTAGCAGCTTTACAGCTTAGCCATTTCCCGGAATTGAAAATCGTTCGGAAATTCCTGATGAGACTATTATAATCAGTGCTGTCCCCCTGTGGCTCTTCTTCTGACCAAGGACATTCACTCATCAGGTTTAGCCAGCGATCGAACGGGAGTTGTCCCCCTTTGATCACACGAACCCGTCGCCATGGTTACGTGTCCATGCAGACACTCATCAGACAAGCATTTTGGGTAATAGTGCTTGATTTTGTCTTGTCTGAATCTACCCCAGGGGGAGCACGGAGGATCGGGTATCTGGGGACGTTCGAGGGCAGTAATCAATCGGTCAACATCTATTTCAGAATGGCGAAATACAGTATGCATAACTGAATAAAGCGGACATAATATACCTGGGGATGGCTGTGCATAATTGAATTTGGGGCCGTAATAAACATCGACTTTTGGATATGAAAGAGATGCATTTCTGGATATTCCTTGGAGCGCAGAACAGCTCTTGGTTGTAGTCATCATTTTGTGTACGAAAAATGCACCAGGAAGCGCATTGAGCCAATTTACTATGTCTAGAAACATTTTTATGTGTTGGATTCAGGTCAGTGGATGCATGAATAGGTTTCTAATCCTAGCATATTATATTAAAGAAGTTTGAAAATGTTTCCATTTGAGCCATTGAAAATTTGGGCCTGAATGGCTGGCTTGATAATGGTTTTGAAAAAGTTTAGTTAGTTTACAGTTCATAGCAAAGTATGGTTTGGTTTAGTTTGGTTTGTTGTTGTTGTTGTTTGTATTGGTTTGTTTCTGGTTTTGTGTGTGTGTGTGTGTGTGTGTGGGTGTTGTTGTTTTTGGGGTTGGTTTATTTTTTTTTGGGGGGGGGGTGGCTTGGCCTTCTCCAATCAGGACATAACACATCAGTCTGTGCAAGCGTGTGTAAAATTACAGGTATTCCTTCAGTAGAACTCTCGTTGACGAAAGGTTCCTGGCGGAATATTTACTTTTAGGTTGCAAGTTTCAGTGAAGAAAAACATCTGACCAGGAAGGAAAGGAGTGGAAAATCTTTCCAGATTGCTGCCTGTTTGGCGTTAAAAAAAAAAAAAAAACTCACCTGGACGTTGGAAAAATAGGCTTTTGAATGGCCATAATATCAGAGTTCTGATATCGAGTGAATGCCATTTGAGAATGGAGAGGTAGGTATCAACATTCATTCTTTGTCAGTTAACTCTAAGCTGACCATCAAGCAGCTGCATTTATTAGCTGATGCTGTCTTTAAAAACGCATGAAACTGGTTGCATTGTTCGCTGTGTATGTTGGTTGCTTGTTGCTATTCTACACGTTTGACATTACGATGGATCCTTTGCAGACTTTTGAAGCAATGCTTTGCGCCCGTTAGACCCGAACAGAGATGAAGAACTTGACCATCTGTGACACCATACATAATGTTTGCATTGATCTCGACTGGAGATTCAACAGCTCAGCTCTCATTAATCAAACGCTTGAATACTCGACTCACCAAACAGATCAATGCTTTGTTTGTGCTGCACGGGTAACAATTTATTGTTTTCTATTCCTTCTCGTGATTAAACTACCTCTGTGGTATGTCATTTGCTTTGATTGAAAACCTGTAATTTCCTTATATTTATAACAGCTGTAAATCAGATACACGGGCAATTTGTTCTTTTGAAGTTGGCAGGTTGATGCTGGTGCATTCTGCGTTTCATTTTGAATGCACCAAAGACACCAGGACAAACAAACAGGCCGACAACGAGGAAAGGGTCAGACAGACATAAATGAAAAAGAGGAGAAAACGATCGTGACAAGTTCAAAACGTTTTAATAATCATTCTTACAGAAAAATGGATGCTTTTGTCTCTTGTGTACGAAGGTTAGACGGACCTATCTCGGCTGTTCAGAAGTTGCAACTTGTACCAAGAAGTTCTCGGGAAAAGCATTGTCTCGACACACAGATGCATTGTCCTGAGCCCATACTAATGGTGAACCAGTTATGAAAACAACAGCTTGGTTTGAAAATTTAACACAAAGACGCAGCTAAATAATGAAGTTTAATTGGGGTGCTAAATTCGGGGAGACCAGTGGGTGCGACTGCTTTGGTGAAGAAACTGATTCAACTGACCATTTCGTTTTTTTGTGGTTGTTTTGCTCAGGACAGGGTGAAATGCAGCTGTTTACGATAGTTCCACAATCATATCGCTGCGGGTAGAGATGGAGACAATGTCTTTTTCCTTCCTGTTCTAGATTTTGTTTTTGTTAAGGGATTGTCGACGTTCGTTCAGGGAACAAGATATGATATTACTGCATTTCTTTTAGTCAGCTTTTGTCCTAATACTAACTTTAAAGACTTTGCTTGCCACTAAATGAAGTGCACTCCAATGGCACAAAGTTAATTTCCCTGGCAGTGATATAGCCCCAACTCTCTCTTCTCCCACTACCTCTCCAGAAAATGTACATGTGTGGGGAGGATCTTGAGAAAAGAATTTATGGGCTCTAAACATAGAACAGCATGATACATTTGCCTATGCGTAGAGTAGCAGGAACACTTTTCACGCCTTAACCTGGGGGACAACAGAAAGCTTTCATTTTTTGGCCTGGTCCAACTGTAAATGATTCTACATCTACTGTATACTCCGCAATGCAGAGAGCGATGCAGGAATCTGTAATCTCACAATAACGCTTTAACAAAGTAATGTCCAAAAGTTTTTGTAGAAACAAGAAATACAGAGGCTGAGACGTGAAAATATTCATTGATTAACCCTTTGATTACCCAGCCCAATTTGTAACGAACAGTTGTTGCCATGTCTATCGGTCACTTATGAACTGTTGGTAACATTAATAGCTGAAATTGTCATTCGGCGCTAGGAATGGGAGGACCATGTCTTGTCGTTAACAGAATGAAAGGTATATACATCATGGTGTCCACGATAACAGTATTCAAAGTATTAACCAGCAGTAGTAACAATCACTATTGTAGGAGTAAGTTGATGTAGTCATCATTAGATTGATAAATAACGATCAGAATGCCTAATGTTTTTAACCGGCATATTCTACTTCCCTATTCGGTACAGTATGCGATTCAGGAAGAGTGAAAAAGTGGCTGCCGGAAGCCGGACAGACATCGGTGAAGTTGTTGCAGAAAAATGAAGATTTTGCACCAAAGGGCGTAATTCGATGCCATGTGATATTATGCTAAAGGATGTGGAAAAACGTCTGCGATTTGTTCATGCACTGTGAAGCACTTAAGAAGATTTTCCTTGCGGGATCAAGCATAAATAAAACCGACACTGAATTAGAGGGCGTCATATCTCTCTTGATACAAAAATCTAAAGGTTGCTCTCCGGAAATCGGTATGAAATTGCGCCGTGGCCTTTACCAACAGGAAATCACCTTGGAAATAAAAATTTGAGCTCGCGCACACGCGACTGTTATCTTGAGTTAAGTGTTCCTAATGTTACCGTGAGTTCGAGGACATTGCTGTTTGGATGCTCAGGACACGAAGAAACCATTTATGCTTTTATTGACTTCAGTATAAATCTTTTTGTCGTGGTTGTTGTTGCTGTTGTTTCTAGTCTGCACGACTCCGAGTTCTTGTTTTAGTGTACACAACAAAGGCACACTTTGTCTATTGTTTAAAATACTTTGTATCACTTATCACATTTCCGACTTATTCTAACTCCGTATCATAATATTAAAGCAAGAGAGAGTTCCTCCAACTATGCTGTATATTTGGGTTGCCTATTAAAATGCGTTCTCGTGCATATGATGCACCACGACTCCTCAAAATAGCGACGGCGCTGTCTCTGCAGGCAGTGCTGTCTTCCCACTGGAGCCTTTCTTTCCGTTAAACGTAATAATTATGTTTTGTACAAACTGTAATGAAAACAAAACGGTTGTCATAATTGAGCTTTGTCAACTAAGTATCAAAAAGTACGAAGACTAAGGCTGGTAACACACAGAATCAAGTCCGTCTTGCGTCTGTTTTGACTCATTACGCGAGGTCTGTCTTTCCGGCAACTGACTCAAGATATTTTCTGATGTGCCCAAACTAGTGAGACAGACTTGTTTCAGTCTTGCCAGTGCATGAGGCCCCGTGTAATTCCATAGTTCGCATTTCACACTAAAACCGAAACAAAACAGATTGGACTCAGTGTGCCTCCAGCCTTAAGCTGCGAACATCTTCTCCGACTATTAATTTAAACTGTGGCAAGATGTATGACTGAACTTGACTGTCACGATACTGTACTCTGCGGAGATCTCTAGAGATGTTCCTTAATCCAGTAAATACTGAGAGGATCTGGGCAGCCTAATCGTAGAACTACCTCTACACAAGCCACCTTGAAAGTGTGCGTATATGATTGGCTTTGTGTTGTCCCATAGGAGGAAACATAATTATTATTGTGAAGACTGGAGAATCTCATTCATGTTCTTAATGTTGTCTTTCTTTTCTTTTCTTTTAATGTCCGCTGGTCAGCAATTTTTGGTGGTGGTGGTGGTGGTGGTGGTGGTGGTGGTGGTGGTGGTGGTGGTGGTGGTGGTGGTGGTGGTGGTGGTGGTGGTGGTGGTGATAGTGTTTTGGTTTGGGGAAGGGAGGGCATCTAAGTACTGAGTCTGATTTTTTTTTAATGTTTTTTTTCCTTTTTTTGGTGGGGGGGGGGGGGTGATTTTTCCAAATTAATTCAAAAAGATAAAAAAAATCTTACGGTATATGTTCGTATAACGTGCTGTTACATTTCTACTACTTTTGAAATGTTTAGAATAGCGATAACGATAGGTTTCACCTAGAATAATATGAGTCAAAATAGGACAGAAAGAGAAAATCGTATGAAGCAGCCTTGCGTAAGAAGTTTGGTTGGCTTACCTTTTCCTTTACTTTTTATTGTATCGTTTCTGTATTCTTTCTTACACGAGGTTTTACTGCATACAACTTTTTCTTCTTGCAATAGTTTGACTTTACTTCAAGTCTTGCTGGGACACCACAGATTTTCTGTGTTGTTTTTTTTTATAATATTTAGAGTAATATGAAATAACATAATAATTCTACTTGAAATGATTGTGCTATAGATGTCGGTTGCAATAGCCTTTTCAGCTACCCGACGCAACTCACAAAGGAGACAAGGGTGTATTTGGAAAGTATGACTACGTAATGCGATAGCCCTACTTCTTAAAGCAAGCTCATAATTCCTGCACACTGAATCCTCGAGCACAAATGAAACGTAGGGGAAGAGGAGAATGATGTTAAAATGCCGTCGTATTAGCGTTTCCAGTGTCCATGAGATGAATTGGCTGTTTGTGCTTACAAACATCGGCTGGAACATCAGTATGATTACTGGTTTTCTTTTGTGGTCTTTTGGGCATTCAGAAAGTCTTCTCCCATCTCGTCTTGCAAAATGAATTTGCTTAATCGAGTACCAAGGACCGGGAAGAAGAAAATGACAACGGTATACTGAATAGCAATGGTGAACAAGCAGTGCATTTTGATGAACTGCGGACTACAATAGTCCTTAGAATACCTTTCACTGTTGATGAAGTCTGTGCTATAATGGTAGACATAATACCCTTAAGATGCATTTTTTTTTCGGTATTTGCTCGACACGCTGAAGTTTTCATTTAGTAAAATAAATTCTGCAATATGAGATCATTGTTGATGATCCCCGGCTATACCAACAAAGCGAATTCTCAAGGACAGCATATGAAAAGTTTTTGGGATGAGAACAGACTGTTCGAAATCTTGGACGAAATGTTAGAAAATCCACAGGAACTCAGTGAGGTCGTATCAAGGCTTGAATCAAAGACAAAATATGGCAAAAAGAAAATGTTGAACGTAGCAAAGCCTCGCGCAGGAGCTGGGCTCTGAAAATGCAAGTCTGACTCGCATCTAAGTACTAGATCTAGTATTGGTTCAATATTCTACTTTATTTTTATTTTTGTGAATGGTTCAATTTTCTATTCTATTACATTTTTTTGCCTGATGAGGATCAGTAGATCGAAAGCTTGATTTCTTCTCCCTTTTCCTTTGCGTTGTATTGTATTGTTTCTGTATTAATCAAGGCTTTGCTACATACAACGTTTTCTTTTTGTTACATTTTGACCGTAGGAGAAGTTTGTAAAAAGACAAAAAAAGTCAATGTTTCCGACATTCAAGCATTTTCGTGCATAAATCCATCTCTAGATGTGGTGGATGTACACATGTTTACTGAAAGATTGAGAGAGGAGGACTAGCATCTTTAGGATTGACCTCCACATAAAAGGGTGTCAATTGTTTGTGAACATTTTCCCTGTGACATGTGTCCACAAGAAACTTTAATATATATCGATTTCCTTCCACAAAGCTACCCGGTTTCAATGTTTTTCACAGAACATAAATGTCATTTTTATGCTGAAGGAAGGTCCAGCCATCTATCCCAACTGTCTGATATGACATTTGATCAAACTAATTCGCCAGTAATGTTTGAGCCAACAAGCCACCAACTGTCCTTGCGATTTCACGCGCTGCCAAAAAGAATTTTACTTATTTTCTAAATATGCAGTTCCGTCTTGTTTATCTCCCCTGTCGTTTGTTTCCGGTGAATTTACCTGTCTTTAGCAAATGAAAGGGGCATGATTTGCTGCAGAAATTATGAGGGAGAAGTGGGGAACTGGTGAAATGACTTAGCATTTACGTTTTTTCGAAGATGGATATGCTCCATATTTCGTACTTAAGTAAATGGTCAATAAGATTCGTAAATACTGCTGTCAGGTTTTGTGACTATTCAGAACACACCTAGAATAGACATATTGTGAAACTAGAAATGTTTCAGAAAAGACACTCGTGAACAGAAAACACGCTGTTTTACAGTTTACTTGGTCGTAGGATACCAATATGGTAGGTAACTAGAGGCCTGTTTGTATTTCCCTATAGAATCATGAACTGTTGTCGGACTTGTGAATCAAGTGTATAAAACACACACACACACACACACACACACAAGACAAGAGGTAGAGCTGAAATATTGGAAAAGTATCTCAGAATTCCGCGCGCATAATAATGTGTGTTTATATGTACGTTTATGCATGTGTGTGTGTGAAAATGGGGGAGGGAGCGGTCTGTCTGTTTTGTATATTTCTTGGCGTGTTTCTGGCATTATATTATGGAGAGGGAAAAATATTTCTATTCTTACATTTTTTCATGAAGGCATCAAAACACCCACTCTTTTTTTTTTTTTTTGGTTTACAAATACATGTGCAAAAATCCATGGAAAAAAGATGTGTATATAATTATATTAAAACATCAGACAACTCTCAGTTTCACGTCAAATACACCTTAAAAATGGATGGATGGTGTTCACTTCCCAGCGAATGAAAAAGAAATGGAAAAACTGAGGAAATAATGAAATCAATGAAAAA
>OZ007570.1:16628871-16656371 GCA_963931925.1 Onchidella celtica | reverse complement strand
TTTACTTGCCTATCAGGAGGAGGCCAGACAGTATAACCAAGTTTTTTAGAGTTTTTGATGTTTCTGTTGCTGTTGTTATTGTTGTTGTTGTTGTTGTTGTATTCTGTTCCCGCAGAAATTCAAAATGAAACCTTTTTTGCCAGAAAATGAATATATTGAAAGGTTGCAGTGTGAATGAGACGGCAGAGATAGTGCTGACCCACATAAAATTGTTATTCATTGATCAAAATCATTGAAATTTTGCAGGATATAAAGGCAGTTGGCTCATAAATTCATTCGTAGGCATGCAACATGATAATAACATGACGGGAAAATGATATTATTAGCAAGCCGTTATTTACAAGGCATATCTTGAAACTAACTCCAACGTTATTTTCAAGGCACAGGGCTTACCTATTTGTGTGTACATTGATCGCCAGTGGCGACCCCAGCCCCTTTTCGCCTGATTAGTCAAGCAAGCCGTTATTTAGAAGGCATACCTTGAAACTAACTCCGGGTTTATATTTTTCCAACTTTGATATAAAATCGGAATAGGGTGCATAAACGTCGTCTACCTTAATACTGAAACAGCTTCTGATTGGTCAATGAAACATGCCTTGAAAATAACGCTGGCGTTAGTTCCAAGGCATACCTTGAAAATAACCACTTTGATTTATAGATGTTTACTGTGATATCTCAGGTATTCAGTGGCTGGCGTTACAAGTCCGCATTTCTATACTGTAGACCAGGAAATTAAACATTTATGAAAGAAATGTGTGAACACTGAAGAAGGTTAATGACGCAGGCTTGTAATGGTAAAACGGACTTTGAGCATGAAATACCAATTGGTGTGGGTTCGTATCGTGCAAAGACGTAAACCTGAGGGCTTAAAAGTGGAAGATGGAAGGACGCCATGCATGTAAATCCCAAATTATGTGTAGTTTCGACGTCTTTTTACGAGTTTGTTTATTGGTGTTGTTGTCGACATTCTTTTTCTTTGTGCTGTTGTTGTTTTGTAGTTCTTTTTAAGTGAAATACTTCAACAGCTGTTATAAGGGACAATGTTCTGGAGAGAGGGATGGAAGAGACAGAGAGGCTGAGCAGGGGAGGGTGAGGAGGAAGAGAGATGGAGATGTGGAGAGAGTGAGGAGAAGAGAGATCGATACAGGAAAAGGGAGAGACAGAAAAAGAGAGAGAGATAGAGAGCAGTAGAGAGAAGGGGCAGAGTGGAAGAAAGAGAGAGAACCAGTGGATGAGGAAGTGGCAGAAAGAGGAAGTGGCACAGAGGAAGAGAGAGAATGTAAGCTTTTGAAATTATAAAACAACGTGCTAGAAACAGTCTGACAGCAAACCTGCCTCTGAAAGAGCCCTAGAAGCTCTGACTTAACAGCAGCCAAGAGGGGGTGGATGTCTACGGGCCTGATCCTTGTCACAATGTCATCCTACTTAGTATTAGTTATCGACATGGCATAAACACATCAAGAGAGTCAGACACGCTCATATCAAGTCTTGCCTCCCGACGACCTGATCAATGAACTCTTGTGAACAAACAGAGAAAAATCCGTTTAAGCCAATCTATCAACAATATTTGTCGTGCGCCGCGCAATTAAGCGGCCTAATTTTGTCAGCCAACAAATGGTGAAACATTTAAGCCAGGATTGAGAGAAACCGCCAAACCAGCCTATTTTTTGACTTACGGAAAGGGTTTCCTATTGGGTGGTTTATGGCTTCAGCTGGCCAGTTTTTTCTCCTGTGTGTGACCAAATGTTGACTTGCCAAATATAGACCGACAAGCAGTTTTTGCAATGGTTAATTCCCGTAGCCCTGTGACAATGGCGTCTCCCTTTACTGTTTACTCTGCGGTCTCTTGGATGTTACTTTTATTCTTTTTCTTTCTACGCACAGCCTCCAAATTTCTGTTTTTTACCTTGTTTTTACAGAGGAAGAGTAAAGGAGAAAGGTTTAGTTTGTCAACATGAAGGAAATTGAGAAGTCATTTTTTTTCCCCCTTCGTTTGTCAGTTTTTGTGTGGAATGATTGTTTGTGAAGCCCCGGGGTGAGGCCTGCAGGGAAGTCGTGGAGGTGGCGTCCCCCGGCGCGGTTTTAATTGGCAATGGAATTTGTGCAAAAACATTTCAAGGATACTGGCTTTTCTACGCTCTGACTTTCGGGGTTTTTCTTCCCCTCCTCCCCCCCCCCCTCTCTCTCTCTCTCTCTCTCTCTCTCTCTCTCTCTCTCTTTCTCTCTCTCTCTTTCTTTCTCTTTCTGTCTCTTTCTCTCTGTCTTTCTCTCACTCTCCAGCTTTCTCTCTCTTTCCATCTTGCTTTCTCCTTTTCTCTCTCTCTCTCTCTCTCTCTCTCTCTCTCTCTCTCTCTCTCTCGCACGCGCGCGTTTGCCTGTATATAGATGTGTGTATGTGTGTCCGTGTATATGAATAATATTTGTTAGGGTAGAGGAAAGTGAAGGAACGAGGAAGCCTTAGCTGAAAGAAAAAAAGAGTGACAGAAAGAATAAAAAGAGAAAAAAAAGGAAAGACGAAAAATAAATAATGGCGATTAAGACAGAAAGAGGGGGCGGTGGGGTGGGGGGGGGAAGAGAGAGAGAGAGAGAGAACACAGAAAATAAAGAGATCAGCTAGATATAGTAAACAGGAAGGAAAAATGATAATTTTAATAGAAAAGACGATAGGCGTCAGCGTGGATTAACGTTGGGCTGGGCCGCCTGAACGACAGACGAGAATAGCTAACAGTTGAACAGAAGGTACAAGGACAGACACTGGGGATGCGGAAAACTGAAACAAAGAGCGCGTATTTGTATTGATAGATTTTTTTTATTTTTTTTTGTATTAGTTTATGGTGAAAATCTTGAGATTCATTTAATATGTACCTGTCCTTCAGGTGAAAGGATGTCAGATTGTAAGATGTGTTGAGAAAGAAAGACAGAAAGATGCGTGGGAGGGGATTTGTCGCAAAAACAGTAGAAAAATATAATGGAATCTATTGGGCTTATATCAGATCAGATACGTCCTTGACTTGGAAGATTCCCGGACACTGAAAGGACGAAGGTGTAAAATGTTATATTTTGAGAGGGGGGGGGGAGGGGAGAGGAGGAGAAGAAAAAAGACGAGCAATGAGAGGGAAATCAATGAGAACACATTGAAAAGAAAATGAAAATAGCAGAGCTGAACAGCAACAGTAGTGGGGTAGAGGCGAGAGATATTAAGATGAGAAATTTGTCCTTGTAATTTGGAGACGCTTACACACATAAGACAATTCGTCATTTTTTTTTTTTTTTTTTTGTGAAATGGTTTCCTGAATTTACTTGTAAAAAGTGGGAATGGATTCACAGAATTTTCATCGTTGGCGGAGTCAAATGTACGTAAACAGGTGGATTTGCACAGAGACACGCAGGCAGCTAAGAACTGCGGTTCATATTAATTAATTCGTAAGAAAATGCGTTCTCGTGTATTTAGCAAACTCCGTCGTAGTCGGTGTAGACATAGCGATTTTTCTCATGTGGATCAAATCTGGAAATTGTAAAAGTTTGACCACCAAATCAGCTGTGGTATCATTTTTTCCGGGTTGCCGCACAGCTATGATGAATGAGGATCCACTAGCCCGATACAGTATATCAACTTTCTGAAGTCTTTGCCAGTATTAGGAAATTGGCAGTCAAGTATGATTCTCAGGGGCAGCTCGCCTATAGTCTGTGAGTAGATCTTGTATTGATATTCTGTGAGTACTCAAGTGCACAAATGAAACGTGTCTATTTCTGTAAGCAAAATCACGTCAGCTTGGCAAGAGTTATTGGAGATGGCGTTCTCAGGTTTCCTTCTTGATTCCACTTAACCAGATTATACTATTGAATAATCTATTTTTTTTATTACACCCGTTATTGATTAATATGCAACAGCGTAGCTCTCTCTCTTTCTCTTTCTCTCTCTTTCTCTCTCTCTCTCTCTCTCTCTCTCTCTCTCTCCTCCTCCTCCTCCTCCTCCTCCTCCTCCCTCCCTCCCTCCCTCCCTCCCTCTCTCCTCTCTTTCTTTCTCTCTCACTCTCCACTCTTTTTCTTTAATTCTTTATCTCTTCACCTCTCTCTCCTTCTTCTTCTGTCTCTCTCTTTCTTTCTATTTTTCTCTTTCTTCCTCTTTCTCTCTTCATCTCCCCCTTTCTCTCTCCCCTTCACGTTTGATTTCACTCTTTCTCTCCCCCTGTCTTTGTCTTTCTGTCTCTCCCTCTCTCTTTCTCCACCACAGTGACTCTTTCTCTGTCTTTCTCTCTCTCTCTTTCTTTGTCTCTTTCTCTCTCCCTCTCTCTCTCTCTCTCTCTTCCCCTTTCTCACCGTCTCTCCATCTCTCCCTCTCTTCTCTCTCTTTCTTTCTCTCTCTGTTTCTCGAATGTTTGAAAGTGTGTGCAAGAGAGCTAGAGAAATAAAGGCAACCACTACCCAAAGACAACAAGAACACTCATGAACTGGGTGCGGTCCAGCCACCCCCCCCCCCCACCCCCAATAGAGTGAGAAAGTCAAGGGCCGAAACTCTTATTTGCATGGGTTCTCGTCTACTGAAGATCTCCTATAGATTTGCAATCCCTAGAATTTCAGTTCTTGCTTTGCTCTCATGCGGTGATGCACAAGTTTCCTGACTTCACGCATTCTTTGGAAATGGACGATAGGTTAGACCTAAACCTAGAATTCATTAAGTTTTGTGGGTCAAATGGTGCCTATCAGGTGCAGTGGGGTGATTTTCCCAAAGGGTGTGAATATTGGTGGATCATGTTAATTGCGACATGAATGCAAACAATCTGCGATACTGCTTTCTCTCATATAGACTAGGCAATCCATGCATTATTTTCCTGAGCTACCTATACGGCCAATAATGTCTTGAATACATGTAAGCGCAGTGTCATAGGTCTAACGTTCGTGTTCCATTTACGCTAATCTCCTTCTTGAAACAAAAAGATTTTCTGCTGCGG
Source organism: Onchidella celtica (assembly GCA_963931925.1). Classification (NCBI taxonomy): domain Eukaryota; kingdom Metazoa; phylum Mollusca; class Gastropoda; order Systellommatophora; family Onchidiidae; genus Onchidella; species Onchidella celtica. The sequence goes on along the minus strand of OZ007570.1, from coordinate 16,651,419 downwards.
CATAAGGTATTTTCTCGCCTGTTTCCAACTCAACAGACCATCGTCAGCATCAACACGCTGTGACAGTTTGGAACTCTTTCCAAAGTCCATGCATGTGCATTGTTTGGACGTTAGATCTTTTATAATCTGCCCATCCGACCATCTTGGAGTTCCTGCACTGTTTGTACTAAGAACTTGCGCTGTCTACAATTGGCCGCCAGCTATGCCAAATATCTGCCCTCTGTTGTTGGTAGTCATAGAGCGCATCCATAACTGTCAGAATCGCAGTTGCCAGGTTGGGTATGAGCTCTTTCAAGTTTGGCGCTGTGTATTATTCGCAGTTTGGCATACCATAGTCTGCGGAATCTTTTGGGTGTATTAACTTCCCAAAGTCTTGCCCTATCTGTTTCCCTTCGTTTTTTTTTTCAGGCTGTTTTCGTTTTCTCGTCTTCTTTGGTGTATTTTGAGTGTGCGTTTTTAAAAGTATGCACTGAAAAATTATTGTTGTTGTTTTTGTCACAGTTAATTTCTTCATCCATCACCGTTGATCCTGTTTATTTAGTCTGTTGGATTTCAGCTCATGTTTCTTCCACTGGCCTAGCTGCTTTCTCCCACATTGCCTCAAACCACATAATTCAAAATAGCTTTTCCAAATGGTCGACGGATATTGCCTGCAGCTGCAGGCGGGATACCTGCATATAGAGCATGCTTCACTCAATTAGTATTTCGATATAATAGAGTTCGGTTTTTTGGGTTGTTGTTTTTTTTTTTGTTGTTGTTGTTTTTTGTTCTTGGTCTTTGTCCGTGGGCACTGTCGAGATGAAAAAAAAAACACTTGCGCCTTCGTAAAATAAGTGCATATTAAGAATATGACAAAAATTGATACACATTTTGAGATAATTAAGATGTTTTGTTGTTTCTTTCATACCTTTAAAAATTGGCGACAGGTACAGAATAATGAAAGTAAATTTTGCATGATAGGCAGAACTGTTTCAGGACGACAAATGAAAAGCAGATAGTTAGAAGAAGTAATAGGACGAGAGACAGGATGAAAGAGAGCAGAAGGAATGTGAGAGAGGGGGGTATGGGAAACAGGAGCAGGGAGGGGGCACAGAAAGAGAGAGAGAGAGAGAAAAAAAGACAGCCAAACGAAAACGCAACTGCCTGGAATGAGACTGAAAGAAAAAAGCAGGCGGAAAGACACGAATGGAAATGAGGTGCAGAAGAAAAAGAAAGGCAAATGAGTGGAAAGAGAGAAGGGGTGAGAAAAAATGTGAGAAACTAATAGAGCAAATCACCGTTAGCGTGCTGTACATTTGGTGCATGAAAACGGATCGCCTGTCTGGCCCAACCAGTAGATTAGATGTACCGAAAACAGATGAACCTTATAGATAATGATGTATTAATTTCGGGTATCGTTTCCGTCTGTCTAGGAAAACGGGTAAATTGCCTGATCGAGTTAGAAGATGCGTTATATTGATTTGATTACAAATGAGTACAGCCGCTCCTTAAGACGAATCCTCCCATCCTGCAAAGGAGGAGATACCGAACCATATATCTCCAGACAAGAGAATTCTGTCCAATTCTAAGCAAGCCCTTCCTCTAGTTGAACTACTTGCATTCAGAACCGACCACTACCTCTGGAAAGGATCGTGCTCTCTCTTTCAGAAACAAACTATGGAGGAGGAGGCCATTCTCATCCCTGGAAACCAGCACTTTCGTAATAGTTTGACATTCACAACTGTACGTCACGAAAGTCGTTACTGAGCAGTGCCAGGAGCAGTGCCTGATCTACTATGAAACTAATGGAGCTTAAGCTTCAATGCCCCCAATCCCCGGAGGAGCTCTGAAGACACGTTTTGTTTTGTTTTTAAATGAGAGAATTTTGGATGTTGCCCTATTGTTGCTGATTGCGAAGTGGCTCCACAACGGTTCAAGCTTCAGGGTCCCCAAAATTTTAGGTCCGCCACTGACCAGGAGTGAAGCCTTGGAAAGGAACTAATTCAGTGCTAAATTTAAATTTGAAGTACTTGGGTAACTATCACTGTTTTTGTGTTTGTTGAAAGAGAGGGGGAGGAGATAGATAGATAGATAGATAGATAGATAGATAGATAGATAGATAGATAGATAGATAGATAGATAGATAGATAGATAGACAGACAGACAGACAGACAGACAGACAGACAGACAGACAGACAGACAGACAGACAGACAGACAGACAGACAGACAGACAGACAGACAGATAGATAGATAGATAGATAGATAGATAGACAGACAGACAGACAGATAGATAGATAGATAGATAGAGAGATAGAGAGATAAAGTGAAGTCTTGTGTTTGTTTGTTTGTTTACTGGTGTGTGCGGCATTTTTCCCTAACTCGGCACTAAAGCTTTATTGCTCTGAAAAAAGCACGCCAGGAGATGCAAAAAACTTGTTCACTTTATTTTACTTCTTTGTTCTATCTCCATTTTGTGGTAAGTAAAAGAAAGAAACTATTTGCCGTACAAAATTATATCCCAGATAGAAATATAGAACACATTCATTCTGTAAAACGTTATAGAGTTAATTAAACCTAGATTTTCGTGGACAGTCTTTTCCCCAACACGTAAGACGTTGGAGTCTAGACTTGAGCTCCAGTCGACAAGTGAATGTCTCGAAACCATCGCGAGAAATTAGTTAACTTGAGCCTTGCTTTAAGAGGGATTCGAACCTTGATCCTGTAGCATAGGCTGCAAGTGGTCTGACCTCTGTACCAATGCTCGAGGTCTTTGCCTTGCCACTGCTTTGACAAACAAAGAGCATTTGAAGATTTAGGATAGAGGGTGGAAGTTAAAAGCTTTGGGCGCAAGGGGAGTCAGAAATTGATCAATTTTCAGGGGTACAGAGTTAGCTCCTGTGGTTGTTGGCGCCAACTTTATCAACGTCTAGGCTACCCCAGTTCTCCCTCTCGGATATTTTCAGCTTTCTTCTGAATTGGTTTGTTTGTAGGTTTGTCACCTAGATTTCATCCCACTGCTGGTCGATGGAATGTTAGCAGAAATATTGGAAGTTGGGAATGGAAAGATACAAAGGCGTGTTGGGAAAAGGGAGGAGGCAGGAAAATAGAGCATGGGAATGTGAGCCAAGGTGGGAGTTTTGATTTCGCAGAGGAGGATGGAAACGAAGAGGGAGAACGTAATGAAAGAATAGTGAAGATGTAAAAATGTACAAAAACTTCAGGCTGGGTGCATAGCCAGTATGTACCAATGCCTGGCCTGTTGTGATGTCTGAAAACAGTGCCAGTTTCAAGAAACTGCTTCTCTCTCTCTCTCTCACTCTCTCTCTCTCTCTCTCTCTCTCTCTCTCTCTCTCTCTCTCTCTTTCTCTCTGTCTCTCTCTGTCTCTCACCCCATCTCTCTCTCTCTTTCTCTCTTCTTTCCTTTCTTTCTCTCTCTCTCTCTGTCTATCTCTCGTTCCCCATCTCTCTCTCTTCTTTTATTTCTTTCTCCCCCCCAGTCTCTCTCTGCCTCTGTCTGTCTGTCTCTCTTTGTCATTCTCTCTCTTTCTTTCTCTCTCTCTCCCCATCTTTCTCTCTCTTCTATTTTTTCTTTCTTTCTCTCTCACTCTCTCTCTCTCTCTCTTTCTCTCTCTCTCTCTCTCTCTCTCTCTCTCTCTCTCTCTCTCTCTCTCTCCCTCTCTCGTTTCTCCCTTCCCTCCGTATTTCAGTCCTATTATTCTTCATTTCGAGCGTCAGTGCCTCTCCCTTCCCAACCTTTTCCATATCTTGCCTTTAAAGAAGTTTTTAATCCATGTTTTCGAGGAAAATCTGCCATGTTGTTGTATTGCGACAGTTTGCCGATTTTGAGGTTTTGTCATGAAAGTGGTTCATAATTTTATCATGTATAAGCGTCATTCCAATGGGTAAAATTTGTTCCAGATATGTGTTTGTGATGTAATGTTATATGCGTTTTGGCCCTGATTTTACACAACTCTTTAGACTTTCAATTCTCATTTTCTCGAAAAGGCAAAAATGCACATACAACAATATGAAAAATACCCGACATCTTCACGTGACCTACTAATCTTAACTCTGGTATGGCCAGATTGCGGACCCAGGACAGCCACGCATGTGGCTGGCTGACAGTGGACACATTACATGTATCTGAATATTCATCATCCAAGTCCCCAGAGTTCAAGAATCCCGCATTGGCCTGCTGGAAGCGTCTTGTTCTCAGCTGGTGCCCCCTCGCTGCTTGAATCAAAGCACTCATCGAACTCTGTAAGATGGCATTCCCTGGGGGTGGCACACACTCGTGGAGAACGAGCTGAGATGGTCCGTCCCTGTTGATCTTGGGTGGAGATACGCTGAGTATTTTCCATGTTGTATTCCAGAGATCTTGTTATTCATAATGCCAATTTTTTTTTCCTTTGAACTAATCTTGTCCAGCCGTATTCGTGGTACTAGTTGGCTGGCTGACTGGGGGAATACACAGATGTGATTTTTAAAGTTCGGTTTCAGAGTGTGAATTTGTGGGGCAGAACGAAATTTCCTGTCAGACTCTTTAATTTTGTTCGGAGAAAATGTGGGTTTTTTTTGTTTTGTTTACCAGCTCAAAATATCGGCACCTTGTGGCTCAAAATCAACGAAAGCATTAAAAATACAGCGAACCTCAAGACCTTTTAAAATATGCCCACGTACACCTTTACGTCTTTCTAAACCTTGGGGACAAGGTGGTCTACAGGCAAAGTGCTGGCCTCTCATGCCAAGTGTCCCGGGCTCAAAACCCGGCCGGTGCCGGTATGTTGGAAGTTTGGGATTTTTCTCATATTTTCGTGTCCCTGATCCTATTGGGGGGTAGGATCGAGTACCTAGTCTTCTCGCATAAGACGAAAATATTCAGAGGGCCCGTGTGCACGTTGCGCACGTTAAAGATACCTTGGCAATTGGAAATCGAAAGGAGCAGGCCGAACAGGCCGCTGCCCGGGCAAAATCAAATAAAATTCATCCCTACCACTCCCTCCCTCTCCCCCCTCATCTACCACCCACCCCCACCCACGCTGCACTGTGGCGACGACGTGCCTGCTCCAGTTGTAACTGGGTGCAATGACACAAAGGCAAATTTCCCAAATGGGATTAAAGTAGTATTCAGAATACAAATAAGATATTTTTTGTAGAACTTGAGGCTCAGCGGTTAGAAAGCCTTTTACGATGGGAGGCCATAGTTTACTTCCACTTTTACATGATAGTGAGGGGGCAGGCGTTACCATGAATGGATCTGCAGGTTTGCGTCGAGCTAACTGTAGTATTAACAATCGGTGATCTATTTTCGAACAGCTAGTTGTCTGTCCAGTTAAGTGGCTAAATGCTTAAATGTAAGCTCAGGGCAAGAGGTTTGAAAGTTAGAAATACCCGTAAATAATAAGCTAAATTAACCGCAAACAAGTGAAGACATTATATGAGGCAGCTTTTATTGAAGGTTAAAATTTCAACTTTAGATTAAATGCGACTTTAAGTAGTATTGATTGAAATTCTTCTCCTTCTCTTCTCCTTCCTTTTTCTCTCTCCCTTCCTTCTTCTTCTTCTTCCTTCCTTCCTTTCTTCTTCTTTTTTTCTTCTTCCTTCCTTCCTTTCTTCTTCTTTTTTTCTTCTTCCTTCCTTCCTTTCTTCTTCTTCTTTTCTTGACCTTCTTCTTCCCCTCCATCTCTTCTTCTTCACCATCATCATCTTCCTCTTCTTCCTCTTGTTCTTCTATTTCTTCTTTCTTCTCCTTCTCCTCCAGCTCCTCCTTCTCCTCTTCCTCCTTTTTAACCATCGTCATCTTCTTCTCCTTTTTTCTGTTTTTTTTTTTGGGGGGGGGGGGCTCTGAATTATGTTAGAGGTTTATTTCATCTCGCTGTCAGCGTTAGACCTTTCCTTGAGACTCATTAATTCGTTTCCAGCTTCTGGCCAGTGTCGAAATTAAAGCTCACACTAATACACCCGACAATGTTTCATTATATACATACTTTTTTCTCCCCCCCCCCTCCCTCACCCACCCTTTTCCCTCAATAACATTCGCTAAGCGGATCGAGTGGATCTACATTCATGCTGGCCAGCTAGGACTGACATTTCTCCGGGCGACTTCAGGCATTAATCTATCGATTTTTCTCATCATGTAAAGCAAAGCCGACATATGAAATCGTCTCCAACTTCTCTTCGCCCGCTCCCTGTCTGTTGTCGCCGTGTACTGAGACTAGTGATCAATTCTTAGACATTAATAATATTGTTGTTGTTGAAGCTTGTGGCATTTGTTGGGAGGGGGGGGGGGAGGGGGGGTAATGTGATGATTATCTCAGGAGTGGTTGTTGTTGTCGTCGTTGTTGTTGCCGTTGCCGCTGTTGATGTTGTTGTGATGATGATGATGATGATTGTGATACTGTTGTTGTGGTGGTGATGACGATAATGATGATGATGCGATTTGTTGTTGGTGATGATGACGATGATGATGATGTCAACGCTGATGATAGTGGTGTCGACGACGGTGTGTTGCTGTTGTAGTCTCTTCATATTCAGAACTCTCAAGAATGGCCAGTCATGGATTCATATTCTTTGTAAATCAAAGAAAACAAAGCTTTGGATGGCAGCTTATCATGTAAAAGCGCCTGAGGGCCAGAATATTCCGACCCTGAAATCCAAATATTGACCTTCTTTGTTTACATGGATTAAAAATGATTTATTTATGCCGTGGTTCCTTTTTTTTTCTTTTTTTTTTTTTGCAGTATTAATTTATGTGTGTCATTGTTGACCACGATCAGCCCCTTTGAGTTTGACTTTTGAGTTTGGGTTTAATGGCCTGTCGGCACGATAACGGCCACTTTGAGCCTTTCACGTTGTTTTTTTTCGTTATCTTACATTGGTCTAGCTTTCAGCTCTCAGATTCCCAACAATCAGCCCCTGAAATAGCCTTAAGTAATGACGTGTAATGGTTCAATGCCGATTTGATAAGGACCGCCTTTTTTATTATTATTATTATCCGATAGACATGTCGGATAAACATTTAAATGTTTTTATTGTTTTGTGTTTCGTCTCAATTCTAAATAACTGCCTGTAAATAGATGGGGGGGGGGTGGGGGTTGATGTATATGTGCAACAGAGAGAGAGAGATTGGGGGAGGGGGTATGAGAGAGAGAGAGGATGGAGGAGAGGGAGAATAAGAGAGAAAGAAAGAGAGCGGAAGAGAATGGGAGACAAAAGAGAGAGAGAAGAGGGAGGGGTGAGAGAGGGCGAGGAAGAAAGAGAGTGGGGGAGGGGAGAATGAGAGGCAAAAGAGACACAGAGAGAGAGAGAGTGATAATAGAGAAAAGAGACGGGGGGATAGAAGGAGAGAGGGAAGGGAGAATAAGAGAAAGAGACAAAGGAGAGAGGAAGAGAGAAACAGCTGGCTGTGATTGGCCTGGATTATATTCAAAGACCGATTTAATGATGGATTTTTTAGTTATCTGATCCCTGCAACTGTTGAATCTGTCGGCTCCACCTTACCCCTGACAGTCGCAGTAGCGGAAACACATTCAGATGGATACGGAATTACCGTAGTAACTAGCCCTTTAAAGGACAGCATTAAAGACACGATTTCCAGATAGCCGAAAATCGATGGCCAAGCGCTCGGTATCGCCATGGGGCAGAATTTCACTGACTCGGCGGTTCACTCATCTGCACAAACGTAAGGTAGGGAAAGAGACTTTATTCTCAAATCCCCGACGATTTTCAGTGGTGATGTATTACCAGAGCCGGATCGATCTGGAAGCTACTTCGAAATTTTGCCCTTGGGTGTTGTGGCCACTACTCGCTTGACGTTGGCGATAAAACACTTTGTGACGCCGGAGAACGAAAGGCTGAAACACGATAGGAAATGGCCGCAGCTTTTTTTTTTCTGGTTTCTTTTGATCTCTGTTGAAAATATTCCTTGAATTAAAACCTGTTTCAGACTCTCCATGTACATCAATATTGTTGAGTGATATTAATTTGAACCTTATGATGTAAGTGACCACGAAAACGAAAACTCTTGAACGCTGTGAAGACTTGTCAGTCAACCACTGTTCTGCCACGATTGTGAAAGAAATCTCTTTCTGTAAGTCTGAATACAAACGATTGATTAGAATTTCACGACTTTAACTACTTCTCTGAGAATATAAAGTTGCAATTCATGTGCCCACGGCACATAACTAGGAAGACACTCATCTACAAAAGTCAGGCTGACAAAATGTAGTTGGAATATCGACAAAAAGTGAAAAATGAGTGAGCAGGCTAATCCAGTTGGATGGATGGATATACAGACGGACGGGTGTATGGATGGGTGGGTGGATAGATAGATGGATGGATGGATGGGGGGACGGAAGGATGGACAGATTGATGGGCGGATCGGTAGATGAGACCCGTACAGAAACCTGCGTGTTTACCATAAAAAAAAAAAGACCACGTCCGCTTTTATTTTGTTTGGTATTTTTTAATCTTCTATTCATTAGATCTGCCCAGTTTTCTGCTACAGCGGATTAATTCATTCGCTTTAAACAGAGAGCCTTGTTACGTGATTTCTCCTTAAGTACTTTCCGGTGTACATCGACGTATGCCTGGGCCTATTCTCTTTAAATCGGAAGCAAACTAGCATTCCAATGGAATTTAATCCAGTGAGCAAACCATTTAAATACTCACCGATGTGGACGAGAAACAAGATGAAAGAAAAGACGGTTTGCTTGTTAGAGGTTAAATTCAGAGACATTCCGGGTTGGGTTGTTGTTTTTTCCCTGATTTTTTTCTCATAGCCAAGTGAGCAGCACAAATTTCAAAGAGGTTGAAGGAGACGGTGAATCTATCGCTCCATTGGACACCAGAACAGAAATCTTCCATTAATTTGAGATCCATCTCTTACGGGGAATGCTCCGTTTCCGCAAAATTTCCCCCATGCCAAAAAAACGGAGTGACCACATCCGGAATCTTTTTAAGGACAAATTCCAGAATGGGGCAGTTTCAGTTGTGTTTTGTTGTATTTTTTCCTTATACAGGGACAGACAAATGGACACTCGTATTTATGGTTGTTGTGTTGTATTTTTTCCTTATACAGGGACAGACAAATGGACACTCGTATTTATGGTTGTTGTGTTGTATTTTTTCCTTATACAGGGACAGACAAATGGACACTCGTATTTATGGTTGTTGTGTTGTATTTTTTCCTTATACAGGGACAGACAAATGGATACTCGTATTTATGGTTGTTGTGTTGTATTTTTTCCTTATACAGGGACAGACAAATGGACACTCGTATTTATGGTTGTTGTGTTGTATTTTTTCCTTATACAGGGACAGACAAATGGACACTCGTATTTATGGTTGTTGTGTTGTATTTTTTCCTTATACAAGGACAGACAAATGGACACTCGTATTTATGGTTGTTGTGTTGTATTTTTTCCTTATACAAGGACAGACAAATGGACACTCGTATTTATGGTTGTTGTGTTGTATTTTTTCCTTATACAGGGACAGACAAATGGACACTCGTATTTATGGTTGTTGTGTTGTATTTTTTCCTTATACAGGGACAGACAAATGGACACTCGTATTTATGGTTGTTGTGTTGTATTTTTTCCTTATACAGGGACAGACAAATGGATACTCGTATTTATGGTTGTTGTGTTGTATTTTTTCCTTATACAAGGACAGACAAATGGACACTCGTATTTATGGTTGTTGTGTTGTATTTTTTCCTTATACAGGGACAGACAAATGGACACTCGTATTTATGGTTGTTGTGTTGTATTTTTTCCTTATACAAGGACAGACAAATGGACACTCGTATTTATGGTTGTTGTGTTGTATTTTTTCCTTATACAAGGACAGACAAATGGACACTCGTATTTATGGTTGTTGTGTTGTATTTTTTCCTTATACAGGGACAGACAAATGGACACTCGTATTTATGGTTGTTGTGTTGTATTTTTTCCTTATACAAGGACAGACAAATGGACACTCGTATTTATGGTTGTTGTGTTGTATTTTTTCCTTATACAAGGACAGACAAATGGACACTCGTATTTATGGTTGTTGTGTTGTATTTTTTGCTTTTTCTCTTTGGTGAGTTTTTCTTCTTCCTTTCGGGGCAAAGGGGGGGGGGTCTAGTTGCAAACATTTCGTTAAAGCTGATGACACCAGGCTATCTTGTCTCACAGTTTGCATTGGGACGGACGGAATGAATCAATGAATCGATTCTCTCTCTCTCTCTCTCTCTCTCTCTCTCTCTCTCTCTCTCTCTCTCTCTCTCTCTCTCTCTCTCACACACACACTCTCTCTCTTTCTCTCTTTCTCGCTCTGTCTCTCTCCCTCCTTCCCTCCCTTTTTTTTCTCTCTCTCCCTCTCTCACTCATACGATACCATCTGTCTTTCTAACATTTCGGATATCATTGAATTCCTTTTGCAAAGATTTTTTGCCCTTGCTGGTTCAGTGTAATTGGTGGAGCCAAACAAGTTGTTTTTCATTCCGTATCGACGTTCCCCCCCGGACTACGTGAAAGGCTGTGGGTGAGATATTTGCACTGCCCAGATTGCAGTAGCAGTGTATGTGTGTGTGTGTGTTTATGATGTTTCTTTTTACTTTCTTCCTACTTTTTCACCCTAATGTTTAAAATAGGCTATTTGCACGACCCAGTGGTTTGATGCGATTTTTGTCCTGACTTTAGTTTTAATTGTCAGATATTCTCTTTCTCTCTCTCTCTCTCTCTCTCTCTCTCTCTCTCTCTCTCTCTCTCTCTCTCTCTCTCTCTCTCTCTCTCTCTCTCACTCGTTCTCTCTTTCTCTCTCTCCCCTCTCTCCGTCTCTATTTCTATCTCTCTCTCTCTCTTTCCCTCTCACAAGCACACACACACGCACACACACTCTTTCTCTCTCTCTCTTTCTCTCTCTCTTTCTCTCTGTCTCTTATTCTTTCTCTCTTTCTCTCTCTCTCTCTCTATCTCTCTCTCTCTCTCTCTCTGTATCTGTCTATCTCTGTCTCTCTCATTCTGTCCCTCCACGTTGAACGTTCTTTCGGGGTTTCCGCGTAGAGACACGCCATATGGCACTTTTGTACAGATGAAAGCTATAATATTGTAATATAAGTATATGTATTTGTTGGATATACTATTCAGCAAATTGACTCTCCAAAGTTAGAGTATATAGGTCTATTTCAGTAGATCTTTAGCAGCCTGGATCTGTTCTGTCATTCCTACCATCTGACCGACCAATTAAAGAGAAATGTACGAGTAATTACTCTCCCACAGAAAAGGTTTTTCTAGTTCGGTAGGCCTACTTTCCTTACCATTTCTTCTAATCCCTGTTTCAGTCTTCAGCCAGCTTAGAACTCCGCGTTTCCTTACAGTACTTTACATTACAATTATCCAAGTGCTTTTTATTCCAACTTTGGTGGAAACCCTTAAAAAACATCGACCATTGGGTAACAGATGAAGTCCTCTGTACATTAGAAAATGGGAGTTTTAAGATTTGGGTTAAGTGGACTTTTTGGGATGTCTGGCCGTCCTAACTTTCTAATTAACCTTCCAGGGGTCCTCTGGGAGCGGAAGATACTGAGACCTTTCCTTCCTATTGGGGTCCAGGCGGAGCTTGTCTTCCAACCCATCGTCCTTATTTAAGCCACGGTTCGTCTCCAATTCGATGAAAGCTCTCTTGTCACACCCACTAAACCTCGTGTCTCCTTTCTACCCAACAGACCTGTAGTGTTTGCTGGGGGTAGCTATCTCTTCCAAAGTGCGGAAAGAAAGAACCACAGTATTATTTTCTCTTGTTTGCCTTTATCTGAGCTTTGCTTTGGATCCACCCATCCACCCATCCACCCATCCACCCATCCACCCATCCACCATCTACCCATCCACCCATCCACCATCTACCCATCCACCCATCCACCCATCCACCCATCCACCATCCACCCATCCACCCATCCACCCATCCACCATCTACCCATCCACCCATCCACCCATCCACCATCTACCCATCCACCCATCCACCCATCCACCCATCCACCCATCCACCCATCTTAACCCCACCTTCTTTTTTTTTAAACATTTTTGATAAATTTCATTTCTGTTCGATCGTTCGTCGCATCTTCTCATCCTTTTGCTTTTATTTTGTTTTGTTTTGTTTGTTGAGATTTTAGCAGTGTCAGCTTTCACGTAGGCATTGTTTATCGACTGCAGGATGTAGTCCTCCTCCAACAATGACTCCAACTGTCTGATGTTTTCCTCATCCATATTGTTTCTTCACTCTGTTTTATGTCGTCATGCCATCTTTTTTTTTATCGTCCTCTTGTTTTTCTTGCTGGCCTTAATAACCAGTCAGTGCAGCGTTTTGTCCATCTATTGTCATTCACACATGTCCAGCCCAATTCCACATTTGATGTAGCATGAATTTTTACTATGTCCGTTAGTGCTGTAAATCTCAGTACGTTAGTGCTGTAGATCTCAGTACGTTAGTGCTGTAGATCTCAGTATTACTTTCTCTGATTTGTGTTAAACTTCTCTTTGGACTGACTCACTCACCCCCCCCCCTTCCCCCTAATCTATAAGAAGTCCTCCTTTTTTTCTCCATAAGCATTTTTTTTTTTAATTTCAATTTCCATGATTGCCAGTCGCGTCTTCTCATTAGTGTTGACTCTTCCAAGGTCAAGATCTGGCAATGCCTTCTGTTGGTGTTGGAAACATTGCCCTGCTCACTTGCAGCGTGACTCTATGTGTGTGCGTGAAGAGGTGTGTCCTTAATTATTGTCCACAGTCTCCAGTAACCTGGCGTGGGTACCATGAAAATGTCAACTCCTGGGGAGGTTTGAAACTTTAATGGTGTCTGGTCTTGCAGACCAGTGGGTTGTGATCAGCCACTGGAAAACTGGGGGAAGCGGACGGAATGAAACCAAAGAGGTGGCGTCCTGTTAGTTTCTGTTGGTCTGCACCCTCAGCAGAGCGAGAAATTTTGAACACTGTGACGAAAGTCTTTGTGTCCACTGCGTCCTTCTGATCTGGAATGACTTTTGTCTAGAATCAGTTGTTGTTGTTGTTGTTGTACTGATCATCCAGAGTGTGTCTGTTGTTGTTGTGTTGATGACTAAGAAAGTCCCTGTTCTTCATGAAGATTTCCCCTACTGGATGCTTATGGGCCAGCCTTTGCAAAGTGCTAGTTCTCCTGACCGTAGAGACCAGCGTATATTTCCCAAGATCTTGGGATTTTTTGGGTAACCTTTGGATCCTGGCTTTTTTGTTGTTTTTTTAAAGAGCTTGGAATTTTTCAGACCTCTGTGTATTTGCCAGTGTTCCTTTGTTAAAAAAATAATAATTTTTAAACTGCCTCCCCCCCCCCCCCCCCCCCACAATAACATTTGCAACATAAAAGATAAAGAACGCCAATCAGAGTAAAGGACAGTTTGAGATTGCCTGTAGTAGAGGAGATTTTGCGTGATCTGCGAGCTAATCACTGACATTGCTTGGTTTAAATTTCAAGGTTTAAGGGAAATTGTAAATTTTCAATGCATTTTTGGGGTTGGAAGATTTTTTTTCTTTTTTCTTTTTGCCTCATCTTGGGATTTTATTTTTTTTTTGTATGGGATTCTTGGACTTTTCGAAAACCTTCACCGGCAACGCTGATAGAGGCAACAAAATTGGTACAAAACGTATCACAGTTGTCCCCCCGAACAAATTTCTTACACCTGAACGCACCCTTCTGTTTTCATTTCTTCCGCGCATGTGCTCACGAGCTCTCGGGGTGACAGGCTCAAGGCTATAGGTTTGTGGTTCACGTGTGTCCAGTGTCCAATAAAGTGACCGGCAGTGACCACGGGCCTTCTTTCAACTGTCCACAAAGTAGTAATGGGCATACCGATACTCAGATATCGATACGCTGCTCATTATGAACTCGTTAAAGTCTTCCACGTGGTCTTGATGAATCTTGCCTAAAGAGTTTTACTTGGAATCTCAGTTTGTGTTATTTTTGTGGTATAATAAGCAATTTTTTGTAAATCTCTTCATGAAAGGGGGGGGGGGCGAAGCTTTGAATGTATTTTGTACCTACAAGTTCCCGTTGAAATTCATGATTAACTTGAGCTGGTCACATGAAAGGGAACCAAATTTTATCACAGGAAAATGGTATGAAAAGGGAAAAGTTACGTAATGGGGTGGAGCGATGGACGCTGCGACTGAATAGATAACAAGATTTATGGCTTTCAGCGCACGTGGAAGATGATTGGTATTTATTGATAGGAATAACTTGATTGGCTGGTTTACTGTAGACATTGGTGTAAAGGGAACCTAAGACTGGTGTTTTTGTCTGACACCATCGATGGTTGTATCGATATCGCTAAATTCAATACAGCCCCTCTCACCATTGCCAGTAAAGCTCATCTGTGGAAAGACGCCTGAGACATCTCCAAGGGCTCTTCACACTGACCACAATTTCACTATCGGTTTAATGGGGCGTTCTTGATTGAAGTATCGAAAAAGACTTTTCCCCGTGTGAATGAGAACACGATAAAGAAAGGGGGCGAAGAAAAAAAAAACAACATGGCGACAAGAATGAAGGATGGTCAAGTATTGCTTGAATAAGTTCCTGGTTTTGAATATCGACAGAGCTGGAGGTTTTTTGTTGTTGGTTTTGTTTTGTTCTGTTTCTTTGGTGGGTTTTTTTAAACAGTACCAGAGATAACCTCCTTCCTTCAGAACTCTTGTAGACTCTTTTTTATGCAGTTTTTGAAATGCTTACACACCACTTTTTTTTTTTTTAAGTTTTAACGTTGATCGCGAAAATTGTTAAATGGATTTTCATTCAAACAGTGCTCTAAAATTTTGCAACTCCACAAGTCCGTGCGTCTGTTTTGTAAAAACAAGGTATGATTATTTTTGTTAAGGACACCATTATCTTGGTGCGTGCATGTATATAACTGCCATAACAAAATTGGTGTCCCGAATCGTTTGTCTTTCGTAAGACAATGTTTTTGCATTTTGCTCAGCTTTTTTATCCAAAGTCCTGAATCCGTAAGGGAAGTTTGTTTCAATTTGTCAGCTTTGGCTTTGTGTATTCTTTGGCCATCTGTGACTAAGCGTAAACACGATTTAAAATCTGATTATTGCAATTTTCTGTACATGTTTTTCAGAGGGTAAGAAAGGTGTCGCACTGTGTATGGCTGGCTTGGAACCGCATTAGTTTATATTCAATTTACCGATTATGAAGAAAATCTCAATCTGATATGTGAGTTTTTGTTATCTTCCATAACAAACTGAGAAATATAATGTCAGTTGTGATGATAATTTTTTTAAGTAATTAAGTGAAATATGGGTAGAGAATATTATGGTCCCAGGAATAAGTATACTTTTCCTTGTTTGTATTGACTTTGCACAAGAGTGAATTTGTTTGTGTAAGAGTGTGCTTGTTTGGGTATTTTATATATTTTCAGATGTTCTTAGTGGGTCTGTTTATTTTTATACACCTGTGTCTCCTTTGGGGTCCCTGAAGTTTTGGCAGATACGCACAGAGCCGTCGTAATGCATGGGCACACTGGGCAGTTGCTGGGTGGGGGGAGGGGGTGGGGGGGGGCACCAAGGCTTTAGGCGACCCCATGCATGCAAATTTACATTGGTTTTTGAAAGGAGGAAGAAAATCCTGCGCATTACAAAAGAATCTGCTCAGGGACCCCTAATTATGTTAAGACGGGCTTGAGTATGCAGCATAAACTTGTGTTGATCATGCAGTCATGTATCTGTGTACGTACTAATACATCCTGTAAGTTGGGATGACGCTAGAACTTGGGTGGAAGAGGAAATTTATGCAAGTATTTCATATAGAAGGAGGCTGCACTGTTTCGCACATGGAGGAAGCAAATACAATTTTCTCGCAGATTAACGCATCACTGCCGGGCATCTCGTACTCTGATAAGCTGAAGAAGAAAATAATAGTTTCTAGATATATCTGCAGTTATTTCTGGACATATACTTAATTTCTAGAAATGGTAATGCCACTTTGTGAATAGGACCGCCTCTGTACGATGATAACAGTGGCGAGTGGGAGACTCGAGAATATCTCAGACATGGCAATGGAAGGGTCAGTAAAGTGGCTTCTAATCGTGTTCATTCTCTGGTGGAAACAAAAATGTCCTGGAATCGCAGAGTCAGACTGAGCAGTCCGTTTCTTACCCGTTTGTAAGCATCCTGTTGTACCTGGTGACTTGTATAGTAAGTACGTATATGAAACATCACGTCTGAAGAAGTTCATTGCACTGCCCGGCATTCCGCCAGCTATGATTGGAGGTTCCTGGGGAACATGCCGGATACCTGTTGACTACTGTTTTCTTTTCGTTGAAGAAAAAAATGCCAAAGGGAAATGTCTTCAGCACTTTTTGGGTTGTTTTTGTTGCGTCTAATATTATGGTGATGTTTTTTTTCAGTGCCACATATGATTTCTGAAACTGTGGGGATATTTTAAGTTGGCACTTCGTCAATGGTATTTCTTTCTGTTCTTGTCCACAGAATCCGCTCCGCTGTGTTTACCGTCAGTGACATATGAAAAAGTAAACACGCTTTGCCTCAGAAGCGGTGAAGAGCGCAGCGGAACGGATGGTGTGGACAAGTGTACAGAGGCAAAGAGCGTTTGTCCGTAAAAAATAGCGGAGCTGATGCTGTGGACAAGAGCAGTTAATACTTTCTTTTAACGTGGACGAGAACGCTTCTTGCTATAGTGGAGCCAGAGGGTGAACATGTAACAACTTTGTGAACACGTACTTGTCTCAGTACTTTTTACAATAAATTTCGGGGACATGTCCATGTTTGACAATATTTAGTCTTTACAAATTTTGAGCCGCAAAAGAGATTCGCTTTTTTGGCAAAAAGAAAAGTGTGATCGGAATTTCATGCTTGGCCTCACTTTACATATCGCTGGTCGCAAATCGACGTTATCACATCTGTGTTAGACAAGGACTTATAGTGTAGCTGTAAGCTCTATGAGTCTTGCATCGAATCAAAGTTCCGTTATTAATGTGACCTGATTCTAGATATTTGGACTCGGTGCGAAGAATTTGCAACATTCATCTTGCTCGGGTCAGGTAGTCAGTTGAAATATTCAACTTGAGGGCGAGAAGGAGGGTGGAGTCAGGTTTATCCCTTGGCAAGGCCACATTTAGACCTGCCCAGTTTATGTCAAAATATGCCGTTTGTAGAGCGGGCGCTTTAACTTGTTCAACATAACTTCAGTAGAGATGTGCCTATATCTGGCTTGGAAAGAGCAATCTGAAGGCGATGTTGCAGTGGCTTTTACCCTCATGTCTGTCTATCTACCTCCTTCCCCCTTTCGGCCAGTCGTTAAATCCAGTCAGATCCAGCGCGTTATTAGCGCAAGGGCCAGGAGATAAATGCACTTATCGTCCAGCCTCAGCCAGTCTGATGTGCATGAACTCCTCACGTTGGCCAAGTATTACTGCCGCACTGAAATATACTGGGGACAGTTTAGGGTTGCCTCAAACAACACCTGTAGGCAGGGTAATGAGGTTGTCAGCTCATCGAGTCCCGATGGACAACTTAAATATGGCACACACACACACACACACTCTCTCTCTCTCACACACACACACACACACCCTCTCTTTCTTTCTCTCTTTCTCTCTCATGCCTCTCTCTCTCACTTCTCTCTCTCATGCTCTCTCTCTCTCTCACCTCTCGTTCTCTGTCTTTCTCTCTATTTCTCTCTCTCTCTTTCTCTCTCTCTCGTCCCTTCTCTCTCCTTTCTCTCTCTATCTCACCCCTCTTTCTTGCTTTCTTTCTGTCTCTCTCACCTTCTCTTTCTCTCTCTCTCTGCCTCTCTTCTTCTCTTTCTTTCTCTCTCTCTTTCTCTCGCTCACCCTGTCTTTCTCTCTCTCTTTCTCTGTCTCATCCTCGCCTCTCTCTTTCTCTTTCTCTCTCTCTGTCTTCTCCCCTTTGACTACTCCCCTTTTTTCTCTCTCTCTCTCTCTCTCTTTCTCTCTCTCTCTTTCCTCGCTCTCTCATCTGTGTAACGGTGAAGGAATTAACAGAATGAGGGAGAAGGAAAAGGACGTTTTACATGACTTCGAAGTTATACCTTCAGTGTTCTCCTCTGAAACAGCGCAGTTTACCCAGACGTCAGTGACAAATTGCCAGCTCGCACATTTTTCGCCTTCTCTCGACACCTCTTTTCCTTTTTTCTTCCTCTCTCTTTCCTTTTTTCTCCATCTGTCTATCCCAGGTTACCAATACCCAGCATCCACTCTGATTTGCTCCGCGAAGGCATCTTCCGGTTAAATATTTCAAGGGCCGTAACTCTTCCTAAACAAGGGCCTGAATAACGTAGCGCAGATAAAATTGCCCAGCTCCAGTTACACGGCCGTATCAATGCAATCCACAAATCATTCAATGCGGGCGATTCCAGATGGTTTCAGCGTGGCCTGCATGAATATTAAGTACTCGGGTAATTGGATGGAACGAACGAAAGGCAAATTTAGACAGGGATCGTCCGTGTAAGTAGTATTGTGTTGTTTCAGAGTAATCAGTGATGATGTACTCCATGCTTTTGAACTTCAGAGCAGGTTTTCTCTGAGAGCCAAGCACTGCAAAGAAATGTCTGTATGGACACAAGTGGATATGTGTGTTTGCATCAGGAAGAGACCTTCACATCATTATTTCATTCACTCACTGACTCATTCGCACATGCACTGAGCATCCACTAATTCATTCATTCATTTTCACTCACTTACTCAGTCACTCACTCACTCTCACTCATTCACTCACTCACTCACTCACTCACTCACTCACTCACTCACTCATTCATTCACTCACTCGTACTCACTCACACAGTCACGCACTCACTCCCTCAAGTGCACGCATTCTCACAAACACGCACACATAAACAACATTGTCTGGTGACATTTCGTGCGATTGTACAAACCAGTTGATTTACAGATGCACAAAATGCCACCCGAATATATTTCACTTCATATCAAGATCCAGGGATTAGGGAACTCCGTCCCGATATGATCAGCCGGCGACTGCTTCGATACTTGAAATCAGAGGGAGTCATGAAAATGGCTTATGTCGTCAAGATTTCTTGACAGTCAAGCGGTTGGAATGTATTAGATAAGATAAGATAAGAATCACTTTATTATCCCATAAGTGAAATTCTATTTCACAGAGCATTTACGAGTTATGTAGATGGTACACGCATTCTATGCATCATTACATAAACACATATATCACATTGTCACGAGTGGAGTGAGTGCAATTAAGGGGATTGCTACAGAGCGGGTGTAGAATAAGAAGAGCTCACGACAGACGGATAGGAAAAGACGTGAAAGGGGAAGAGTAAAAATAACTCATGCAGACAAGTGGGAAAAGCGTGCGTGTATGAGTGGTGTGGAAGTCTGAATGAGGCGAAAGCGCTGTATAACTATCACTGCAAGTTAGAAGGTCCGACGGAGCGGACCTGTGAATAAGAGCCCATCGGGCGGACATAAAGGGAAGCAGTCGAGAAGACTAGTGAGAGTCTTTCCAGTTATGACTGGTATGTAGAACGTTGATTGATTATTATGATTGATGTATTATATTATATTCGTCTATTACCATGATGTAAATAAGTATATGTGAGGAGTGTGGAAGTCCTTGATATTGAATATAGCAATGTGCGCCATGAGCGATAGATGAAAGTGAGTCATGGAATTGTAGCGCGAGTGAGTAGTGTGTACTCCGATGGAGGTGTGTTACCGTAAGATGTGTGGTGAGTGAAAGGTGAACTAGTGTGTGTACGCTTCATGGATTGTAAGGAGAGGTGGAGTGAATAGAAATGGTAGGGTATTATACCAATGTAATGTTATTCTTGTAGGTGTCGGGGACGGGCCGCAGAGCCACCTCGATGAGCACAGGGGATAGGCCAGCATAGGGCCGGAGGCCACACATAGGCCAGAAGTGAGGCTGTCAGTGCAGGACAGTAGAGGCACATAAAGTCGTGGCAGTCAGGCCACGGACAGGGACGTAGATATGAGAGTGAATGAGATACTATATTGTTGCCATGTTGATAGGCTAGTGAACTGATATTATGTTGTTGCCATGTTGATGGCTATGGAAATAATAATGTGTTATTGCCCTGCTGAGGTGCTGGGGGAGTGCTAAGGTGTATGACAATAGGAAGGTGATATTGAGAGACTGCGGTGCCAGTAAATTATTAATGTGCTATTAAGACCCTGAGGGAGAGGCTGAGGCCGAAGTGCCTTTAGGAGTAACTACCGGATTGTGGATCCGAGGGAGAGTGTGTGTGAGAATAAGGCCGTTGTACGGCAGTTGATTTCAATAATATAATGTATGTGATTGCGCTATTATCTGTATAATTATGTTTAATAAATGTGTGAGTCTGATGGGCTGTTTTGTTAAGTGTTAAACTTGTTTGTTCGTGATTGTCGTCCTGTCATAAACTATTACATCTCCCAGTCTGGGATTTGTGACACACATCTCAATAAACTCAGTAACAGGCATACATGACATATGAAATGATGTACTTGTAGGATAGAATACCATGGTTGTACATGTCACGAAATTTATTCAGATATTTAGATTACTGGGTTGGTTTGCAAGATTGAAAGTGGGCGCCTCGCGAAGAAGAAAGCGTTGTCAGTGGAAACAGCATTGTCTGTTTATAAGTATAGGTTCACAGTGCTGTTTATTGTATTCAGCTTTTGAAACTGGGGTGGGGGGGGGGGGGGAGTAGGGAAATTGTGTCCGTTTTTGGCTGTGAGGGGATGTGAAAATGAGAGAGAAATGTCCTAGCTATGGAGTGGGGTTTGGCGATGATGAAGGAGGTCGTGGAGGAGGTGTATGAATGAATCTGTTCCTTCCCCAGCCAGCACGCATCCATCAGAGAGGACGGTCAGTAGAATAACAATATGATCATGGCCAGCACCCAGAGTTCAACTATTTTTGCTTTGCCTGTTGTTGTTGTTGTTGTTGTTGTTGTTGTTGTTGTTGTTGTTGTTATTATTATTAGTTGGCCCGCTGATTCGGGGAATATGCAGATGTAATTTCTAAAGTTGAGTTTCAATCACCAGTGTGTAAGCTGAGGCGCAGAACTGATTTTCCTGTCATACTTTTTAATTCTACTCGAAAAAAATATGTTGTTGTTTTTTTCGGCTCAGAATGTCGGAACACTTTCTTCTGTTCAGCTCAACTGTGGTTCAAAATCAACGGAAGTATTAAAAATATACCGAGCTTCAAGACATTTTAAAATATGCCCACGGAAATACACTATTGCGTCTTTGTATGCGTATTATGGTATTTTGTAGCATTTAACACTCAGAGGTTTAAAAGCTTTTCATGATTACATTGGAGGCCTTACTTCCTTAGGCCCGGCGAGCACTATGTTAAAATTAACCACCTGTTCAGTGCAAGCAATCTTTGGCGTGGTGTGCAGTACGGTAAACTCTTTGCCAAGCAAGCAAAAATCTGCGTTTGCACGCCGTGCAGCAGGCGAAACGGGATAGTGCGCGCGGCCCCTTAGTAATATGATGTTGTTTTTGCTGCCTGCGTGTCCTTCTTTTCTCCATTCATTCTCTGTACATTTTTGGTTTGGTCTGAGTTTGTGTATTTTTTGTTTGGAGGGGGGTGGGGGGGGGGATGAGACTAGGGGACGGAAAGGCTAGAGAATATGAGAAAACTGAGAAAAGAGGCCCCAAGTTTGATTGACAGGCTTTGTAATATAACGCAGGGAAAATACCCCAGTGCACGCGGTGCAGACCATTATGTCTTTTTTCCTGACCCTTGTCCAGGGCAGACTGTGTTTAGATAGACCTGAGATGTAGGCAGACCGTACAGGCTGGTGGTAAGCAGGAAACTTGGGACAAAGACAGAAGAAGAAAACATAATTGCTCAAGTTTCATACCGGGAGACGGTGGCTGAGGGCAGGGAAGTGTATAATATTATTTCCGAAAACGGTGCTAAATGTAAAAAAAAAAGTGAATATTTATATTTCATCTGGAATATTTTTTATCTTTATTGAAGTGAAAGATTGTTACTCCGTCCTTTTACCCAGAGCCTTACTCTTATTTATTTTGATTACTTTACTCTAGACATTTCTTGCACTCGGTTCTCATAGAGTCTGTGCGTAATTTAGAGCAACCAAAGGGCAGCGCACTCAGTAATTACCCAAGAGTTATCTCTTTGATGTCCAATTAATCCCATGAAATGTGAGACCTTTAAATGAAAACTCCCTCATCCTCAACTGGGCAGAGTTTTTCTGTATGTGTATGGCATGTCGCATTTTGCAACTAATCTTACTGTAATGATACCTGGTTCCATTACCATTACCCGAATTCATTTGATCTGCATTAACTGGCAAGGGAAATGAACAGAAAGAAAGTCATTGTAGATGGATATATCTGAAGCTGCTATGGTGTCAGCCATGGTACATTTATCCTGTTTTGCAATGGCGTAATCTCATATGCGAATGCAGGAATGACTGGAATTATAAGTAGGGCTCCCATGGTTTCTTTAGTAATGTATTGGCATTTGTTGGTTCAGCACAACGTTTTCGGAATAATTAAG